>JAKLMY010000197.1:0-24728 GCA_022814645.1 Ganoderma meredithae
ACGCCCAGTTGGACCAGCCGTTCGGGTACCCGCCTTGTGCGGAGTCTGAACCCGAACGGCTGGATCGAGCCTAGGAGAGAACGTGCACCCAGCTACGAGCAGTAAGGAAGTCACTGCAAAAAGTGCCGCGCCTTCTCCGCGGCATATATCTAGACGCCCGACCATGGTCATGTCCAACGGTCATCAAAATCGACCCTTCGGGATGACGATACCGAGATCGGCAAACTGACCGTGTGCGACGCTATGGATAAAGACGGCCTCCGTCGTACTCGGTCTGTGCTTCCCAATATTCTCTACGTTGTTCGTATTCGGTGCAATCAGCTCGATGGTCACTGGCAATCAACAAAGGCACCTACGGCGGCAGACTCAAGTCATGCGTGGACGAGTACCGTCGGAGGTCAACGTCCGAAACTGGTGCGTCCGAGTGCGTATTGTCATCGAGAGCATCAGGTTGTGGCTCTGGTTTTGGCTCTGACTGAGGCGGAGGCAGAGACGTAGATGCAGCCTGCGTATCTGGCTGGGGCTCAGAGTGAGGTTGGGCTTGGGGCTTGGGCCCAGACTTGAGGCAAGGCTCGTTGATCCCCGAAGTGATTGTCACAGGAACCTTCAGCAGTATGTCGTTCCCTATGCCGGGGAACGGCACCTTCAGCGACAGGTAGTACTGCACACACGCGATCAGCAAACACTACTGCGGCAAAGATAAGAGTAGCAGTACGCACGTTGACGACAATGGTGGGCGCGCTGAACGTCGGCGGCACGTTCAGCGTAAACTTGGATGAGAAGCTCGTTCGCTGCAGCCACCGCCCGATCTCCCCTCCCCTCCCGCCTGTTCCATCCTCAGGCTCGGGATGCCACTCTTTCTCCGCCACCTCGACGTCCGCGACCACGTCCTGCGCGACCGTCGCCGTCCCGAAGAATGACGCGACGGCTTCGTCCGTCGTCCAACCGAACCCCTGCGGATACAGCACGAGATTGCGATATAGCCGGAAGTCGATGTCGCTGTGTTTCTGGGGCGGGGCGGGGAAGACGGGCTTGTCAGGCGGGTGTGAGAGTGCCTTCGCGCGCGTCATGGGGGCCGTCATGGTCGTGATCGTGATGAGGAACGGAAGCGGGGTGAACAGCGGCAGGACAGGGACGTCCGGGATCGACACCTGCCGGCAGCCGAACCAGCTTTTAGCTCTTTCAGATGGGAAGACGTGAGAGGCGAAACAAGGTGAGGCTTGTTGGTGGCCACGACAAGGGATGGCCAGACGGCACAACTCTGCACGATTCTGAAGACGGTTGAGGGAACAATTTTCAACATGGTTCTGGGTACCACAATCGTACGCAATCGCAGAAACAGCTCTGGAGCCGCCTCTGAGTCCGGAATCGCTATGTTTGCGTCACAATTGTGCTTTATTCAGAATAGTACCAAGAAGTGTGTCAAAATCCACGTCCAGCACTGAGCATTCGGATGTGTGGTCAAAACGGGAATTCCCATTCCTAGACAGCTGAATCGCATCCAGAATTGAACGCAGATCATCAACATTGATCTCCTCTCATGTCAAGTAGGACCGGGAACCTATCATCGGCTTCCTACACCTGGATTTTCCAAAGTTCCCCGGCGACGTTGAGCCGCCAAGCAATACAGGTGAGAAAAGAGGTCTTGGCCACTGGCGGAAACCGCCGCCGAAACCGCGGAATCATCCGCACAAGATGGCTCCCTCTCGACTCGAGACACCTAGAAATTCCGGACAGGTTTGCATCCTTCATGATGTATTCCATTGTCATAAATCTCACTCTTGAGTACGAAGAGATGAGAGGGCAGGTCCTGGCTGCTGGGGGAATGTGAGGCAAGAGACACTGAGCAACACCGACCCCGTCACGGCTATCGAGAAGGGACTCTCGCGAGTCTCTTCTCGCAGCCTAGCCATAGCTGTAGCCCATCAGATGAGGAATGCAATACGCTGAGTTTGTCTATCCGCAAAGATGGATATAGGCAGACGAAAAAAATTGAGGTTGTAAGGAAGAGATAGGTTTTGAATTTCCGTGCAGCATTGGTTGACCGTGAATGAGCCCAAAGGAAGAGAAGAGACGTACCATGACGCGCGCCGTCGCGTGCTCGCCCCAGAACCCCTTCCGCATCTTCTCCTCCGCCCACACGTTCTTCCACCGCGTGTACGGCCCCTGCCCGGCCCCCTCTCCCAGCCCCATCCTCACCCCCACCCCAACGTCGTCCTTCGGGAGCGCCATGATCGGCGTGTGGACCTTCTTGTTGAACTTGAACTTGCCCCGCCGGACGCCGGTCGTGTCGATCGCGTAGAGCACGGAGCTCGTGATCTCCCACGCGTGGAAGTGGAAGGAGGGCGGGAGGCCGTCGGGGAGCGGGAAGCGGAAGGGGAGGCAGAGGACGTCGGTGCCCGGCTGCGGGTAGGCGGAGCCTCGCGTCCAAACGGAGAACACGGAGGAGAGGATCTGGTGTTTCTCTTGATAGAGGTGCTTGTTCCTTCGGACCCGCCTGTGGACAAACGCGGTCGCGCGCGTTGGGGAGGGGAAGAGGGGAAGAGGAGGGGGGGAGGAGACGCACGTGTGGATGTTCCCGCTGAGCTGGACGCACACCTCGTCGAAGTTCTCCTCGTGGAGCTGGCGGAAGTTGAGGAGGACTTGGCCCTCGACGTACGCCCCGCCGCAGTGGATAGTAGGTGGGATGACGACCGTCAAGGCAGAGCTCGAGGATGTCAACGCAGAGGGCTGGGGGGACGTCATGTCGAGTATCGAGGATCGTATCCTGACGGGCAACCTGTGTCCTATATATGCGCCATTAATGTTGGAGATTTACGAGTTACGCGGCCGCTTGGGGCAGTTCTGAGAGAGGAGGGGGAGACGACCGGCATCAGGGTGGATCAAAGCTGTGAGACAGGATGCATACCAAGTGATCAGCGTTGCTCCGGCGTCGCGATTCGAGCAACAGGGCTGGGATAGTGTCCTGGAAGGAGCAGCAGGAGTCAAGCAGGTGTCGGTCAAAGGGAGAGGGAGCAAAGACGAGGTTCGACGAGGTTGGGACCGGCGCACAGAGTTTGCAGGAAGCACGGTCCAGCGCTCGTAGAAATTGGAAATTCTTACAAGCGCCGATGGTTACTGGGAGGTCGAATTCGTCCATCGTGACCTTACGCACAGTTCATCTACCAGGTACTATTCCATTATCTTATATCAGAGGTCATATTAACAAACGATATATCCCAGTATTTTCGCACTGCGATAGTAGCAGGTATCGAGGGACCAGCTCCAAGCCTGTCGGACAACAGGACAGGCCTCGTACGGGCGCAGGCGATAACCCCACCAGATGCTGGAGCATATTTTCACCCGGGCCCAATGGAAGGATATATACGCGATTCAGAGGCGCGTACATTGAGATCACAGCTCTTTGTGTCGTGTTCCTCTACTAACGGAACTACACTACGGACTGGAACTCCGACCGTGGCCGTCCTATGACATTGATGACTCGGATAGATCTTCAAACCATGCCGCCGCCCTGCGAGTGCAACTTTCAAGGTATATGACGCACGCCATCACCGCTCTCCGAGACGAGCTATCTCAGGAAGCCTGCTGCCACAACGACGCTCTCGCCCTCAGGCTTCAACCGGTGGCACCCCGAGCCCTCTGGCGTCCCGTCGTCGTCGTCGTCGTCTCTATTTACAATTCGGGAGTCTCCATCAGTTAGTTTCCGTTCGAGCGAGCGTTGAAATATACCGGAGTCCCGGAAGGAAGGACCAAAGTCTACCTGGGACATCGGACGGGGAAGCAGCTGGCGTCTCGCGGCGCCGCTCAGTCCCCCTCACCGACAACATCGCCGTCACCGTCACGATAGAGAGCATCAAAGTACGTCCTGACACGTCGTCAAATCAGAACCACGCAGCCATGGAAGAGAGTGCTCACGGCGGCACTGGCAGGCTCGCCCTCGCCCTCGGGCACTCCTCGACCCGCAGCCCAGATACAGGTCCGTCCATCCCTGCCCCCGAAAGCCCGGAGGCATCAGTCGAAGTCACCTCTGACCGTCCCTGGCGGGTAGCCCTGCAACTCTTCTGCGGCGCGGCCTGGTTGATGCCCGAGTCGAGCGTGATCGGCGTCGACACCCTGATGTCGTTCCCCAGACCCGGAAACGGGACATGCACCGATATCATATACTGTCAAGGGATCAGCGTGGATCAGCCCGCCACTAAACGACTTGAGCCGTGGCACTCACCGCACAGTCCACGCAGGCAGACTCGAACGTCGGCGGGAACCGCTGGAGCTTGACCGCACGCTGGACCGTCCACTGCTGCACCCAGCACCCCATCTCCTCCTTGTCGCTCGCCGTCGTGTCCGCCTGCCAGTGTGTATAGTGCGCGGACGCCCCAATGTCCTGCGGCTTGATATATGCCACCACGACCTCGTTCGTCTCGTGCCGGGTACGGCCGCACGCACGGACGGTGAACGCTTGCTTCAGGTTGACGACGATGCGGTCGCTGGAGTCGGAGTCGAGGGCGAGCGCGGGGAAGATGGGCTTTCCCGCGGGGTGCTTGTCCGCCTTCGCGCGCGAGAGCCGCGCCGTCGTCGTCTTGATCTTGATGAGGAGCGGGATGTCGACGCAGTGGGGGAGGATGCCGTGTTCGTTCGGGATGAGGAGCTGTGTTCGCATCGGCGAGATACCGTCAACATATCACCATGTCAGCACGCCGGAGATCTAGAAGAGTAGTAGATCCTCACCTCGGCCCTCGCGGTCGAGTACTCCCCCCAGATCCCGCGCCGCATCTTCTTCTCCTTATGCACCCCCTTCCACCTCGGCCCACCGCCCTCCCGCAACATGCCCCCCAGAGACCGGATGGACGCGCAGAGGCCCGGGTCGCCCCTCGATACGACCGTGAGCCGCTCGCACGTCGTCTTCTCCTCCAGCCCGAAGAGCACCCTCGGCCGGCGCGCGATCACCTCGACGACGTACGCGATCGAGGCCGAATCGCGCGATTCGGCCCACGACACGGACGGGAGGATCTTCGTGTCCTCGGAGGGGAGGTGGAAAAGGAATGGGAGGTGGAGGGTGTGCGAGTCGGGTGGGGGGTATGCGGACCCGCGTTTCCAGAGGGACGTTCTGAGCGATACGAGATGGTGCTTCTCCGTGGAGTATATGCGCTGCCCGTTGGCGTTGTGGCTCGTGAGGCTGGCGGAAACCACAGTCAATCAGTAATGCGGATCCAGTCGCCGAGGGCTTGAAACGAAGGGGGTGGGGGACGTACACCCTCAGCTGCAGCTTCCCGCGGAGCTCGACGACGACTTCGTCGATTTTATTCTCCTGCACGTCCGGGAATTTCAGCAGCACCTCGCCTTCGACGGCGCTGCCGGGGCAATAGGTCGTCGGCGGGATTACGAGCGAGAACGGGCCGGTCATGCGAGGATGTAGGGCTGAAGCAGCAGGGTTAGATGCCATTTTGCGGACGGCCCCCCCACCCACCGTACGTTCCTACATATGTACTCACATACTCGACGTGGGCAGGACCCGGATGCGGTGCAACAGGAACAGAATGCATCAACGGCTGGAGGGCGCGGCGGTGTCCTTGAGCAGCAAAGTGCCGGTTAACGCGCGGCGCGCGGCGCGTGTGTATGTTCGAGATGGCGCAGCTGGATGAAATCAGGTCCGGATGTAACTGCCGAGCCGGCATGGTTCTGCAGGTGCACAAGACAACACGAGTTCAAACCGGGCGAGGGCAGTGGGACGCGCTGCTAGTGCTGACAGTGCTAGTCTGAGCCCCGCTCTCGGACTCGGACTCGAATAGCTTCAATGACCGAGGTCTTTTTACCGATTCAAAAGGCCGAGGCGCGGTCATAATGGTGCTCTCACATTCGTGGCGAGCATCAATCCAACCTTCTCAACACTGACCTCGACAATCATACCGCGTGAGACTCGGACGGGCCATGCAGTGAGAGTGAGAACGAACGACTCACACGGTCTCAGTAACTTTTTGAGGATTACAGAGGGATGGAGGGTACCCCGGCAGTTCTTCATGCTGTGAGTTCACGATCAGGAAACGACGGCAATCTCCAAGTCACCGGCGGAAACTCCTCAGGCTAGTCGAACTCCAGATAAGTTAGCATGTCAGTGGCAACAACGATGGGCATAAGACATATATCTGAAAGACAGAGACGTCAATAACCACAGGAGATGCGAAACAGCGCGGTGAGGTCGCTCAGAGCACAGAGACCGTGTTCGAGTTGGCGATCCTCGACTCGGGCACGAAAGTGGCAGATGGACTTGCCAGATTCGGCAGAGGAGTCTCCACGTGCAGAAATCCGAAACGCGTGACGCCACGCGTCGAGGAATCACATGACTCCTCGGGACGTCTCTGTGGCCCTGGGCCTACATCCTTCGACATTATGGGTGAGTGGCTTTGGCATTTTCGCCGTGATTGACCAGTATACGCCCACAGAGAATAGTCTGATTTCACGCCCTGGCTTACGATTTATTCCGCCCTGCTGGCATGACTCCAAGTCCACCTGTAGCAATGATATCGCACATCATGATACACAATCTGCTACACCCCGAAACACACGAAGGAGTTAACAAACAGCAGCCTAGGAACGTTGAACGCACGATGCTCTGCCTTCCAGCTTCCCGCTCGTACAGGGCGGATATCAGCGCGCCGCCCAGCAGCGCGCTATTAGACCGAAAACCATCTCAGATTCTGAAATCATTCAGCCTGGTCTTCAGATCATCCAGCCTCCTCCTCTTCTCCTCCAGAGCCTTCCGCTCGCCCGCCACGACCGCGTCCTCCTCGAGCAGCTTCTCGATGCGCGCCGCCGCGTCCTTGCCCCCGAGGTCGAGCTTCCCCAGCAGGTGCGCCTGCAGCCCGTACGCGAAGCCCTGCACGAAGTCGTGGTGGATCGTCTGCGGCACGTTGTCGATCACCCGCTGTATCCACGTATCCACGTACCGCTCGTCGTCAGCGCGGGAAGCAAACAACACAAAAGGAAAGGAAACGGCGTGGGATCGACTCGCCTTGTACGCGACCTGGAAGTAGCTCCGGACGTCCGCCATGACGACGAGCTCGTCGCCGAATTCGTCTGTGGGCAGCAGTTTAGCGAGGTCCGCCGCGCTGACGTTCGCGCACGCCGCGATCGCCTCGGTGCGTGCGATGTAGCAGGCACTGCTATCAGACTTGCGTCCGACTCGGCTTCGGAATGCACTCGCGAGATCGGGACACAGGGGAGGAGAAGGAACAGAAAAACACACTTACTTGCGCGCGACGTGCCCACCTGCCCGTACGGCATCGCGTGCACGCCGAGCCTGTACTTGGAGTCGCCGAGCGCGCGCACCTCCCTGTAGTGCCCGAGCCACACCTCGCGCGTCGCCTCGAGGTAGTGCCCGTTCTGCGTGAAGTACGGGAGCTCCTCGCGCTTCAGCACCCGCTCCACCGCCGCCTGCGAGCGCGCGCGGTGCTCCTCCATGCTCTCCCGCAGCTGCGCTCTGCTCGTGGATAGGAGGGGATGCTATGAGTGCGTGGTGCGAGAGCGAATGACGAGGGGGCAAAGGGGGGGGGGCTCACACGACGAAGCGCTTGAGGGGCGGGAACTGGTCGAAGTGCGCGGGGACCAGCTTCTCGTACACGTGCCTCTCGACGAGCCCCCGGATGCGCGCGAAGCACGTCTGCGAGGGCCCCGTCCAGCGCCGCACGAACTCGCGGATCAGCCGCGTCTTCGCGAGATACGGTATGTTGTGCGGGAGCTCCCAGCCCATCGACCTGCATTCCTCCGATTCGTGAGGACTTGCAGCAGACGAGGTCGCTGCGCAGCACCCAGCACTCACTCTCGGATCACCCGCCGCACGTCCAGGAGGCCCATCACAGGCACGGGCACGGGCACGGGTACGTCTTCGTCTCCGCCGTCCGCGTCGCTAGAGTCACTGCCACTGCCTCCCACCCCGTCCCCGCCCCGCCTTCAAATTCGTCCTCCCGCAGCTGCGCACGCGGCTCCGGCGGCCTTACGTAGCACGCCGGGTCCTCGAACGGCCGGAAGTCCGGGGCGGACGCGCGCACGGACGCCTTCAGCGCGCGGTAGCACGCGCGGCTGCGGTGCACGAACGCCTTGTCATTGTCGTCGTCGTCGCCCGCGCCGTCTACCATCTCGCGCACCGCTGCGCAGAAGCGGAACACGAGCTGCACGAGCTCCGCCGTGCTGTCCATCTCTGCGCCCGGGCGTGCGGGCAGTGCGGCGAGCGCGGCGAGGCAGGATGCGAGCAGGCGCTCGATGGCGGCTTTGAGGCGGGGGATCCTGGGGTGCCGTTCGCGTGAGTGCTAGATCGGATGGGATGAGACGAGAGGGCACTCACGCGGCGATGAGCATGTTCAAGAGGAGGGGGCTCAAGTCGCGGATGAGCGCCTCCACCCCCAGCCGAGACGGACCGGGCAGCGCCTTGACGTCCTTCCACGGCGCGACCGTGTCGAACACGCGCGCGGCGAGCTCTCGCGCCTGCGCGGGGGTGACCTTGCGCGCGCGGTCCTCGTCGGTCGGCAGGCGGACGGCGTAGTAACCGAGACTGAGCTTGTGTTCCCTCGCGCTACCCTCGAAGATGTCGCGCCATGCTTTCTGGCGGCCCGTCTCCCCAGCGCCGATCTTGTCTGCCTTCGTCACAACACCTGAGGCGTCATTGCATGAGTGGTGTCTGGGGATGGAAGGGGAGGATGGGTTCTCACCGATGGTGCGCTCTCCGTGCGGGTCTGCGTCCTTTGCGAGTTTCATCGCCTTCTGGTTCTCCAGGTCATCTGGCGGCGTTGTCAGCAAGGGGATTCCATGCACGACAAATTGGAAGAGAAGGGACACACCTTCAGCCGGGACGGTGACAAGAATAATCGTAGACGGCTGCGAGATGTATTCCTTGACCATGTCTTCAACTTGCTTCACGATCTCGTCATCCGCGTTCGGGATCAGGCCTAGCGGCGCACCGCATACAGCGACCCGTCTCAGTCCTCACTGATACTGGTCAATTATCACTCTCCCAGACGCGCACGACGCACCAGGGAGGTCGACGAACACGAGGTCCGTGCCGTCCGGGTCGAGGATCTTCACCTCGACCACCGTGTTGCTGAACCGCCTCACCTTGTGGTCCGCGGTGTGGTCGGTGGCCTGCCGGATCTCCTCGCGCGACATGCTCTTGAACCGCTCCCTCGGGAGGTGCGGGCAGAGGACTGCGGCCTGCGCGCGGCGGATCCAGAGCTCGACGTCGGCCTTGGCGGTGATGGAGGGGCTGAACGCTTCGTTGATGCCCGAGCCGCGCAGGGAGACTGTGCATGACCACCGCTCGGAGGATGTTAGGAGGGTGCATTCCATTGGGCAGCTGGATGGATCATGGAGGCGTCCGGGTGGTCAGGTGAGGTGCTTGAAAGTGGAACAGCTGGCCACATACCGTGTGCACGTCCCCGCGTCGCGGGGGACGTTGATCTATGGGTGTCCGTGCGCATCAGCATAAGTGAGTCCTTGACTGCAAAAACAAGGTATGGAAGGCTGCCTGCTTACCCCTGCGACGGCCTCGACAAGAGAGCTCTTCCCGGCTGCAGCGGAATGGGTGCGTAGTTACCGTCAGCAGGACATCCGAGCCTTGCACTGGCACCCATATGCCTGCACAAAACGAAAAACCCACCCGACTGTTTCCCGATGACGGCGATCTGCGGGACGTCGAGGTCCTTGTCGTGACTGTGCCGTGTCCGCAGAATCCGCCCATCAATGCCTCGCCGACCGACTCGAACGGCACAGCAGAGGCCGAAAGCACAAGCACGTACCCCACAGCGCGAAGGTCGCGCACGATCTCGAGCAGTTCACGGCATGCTCGCGCGTACCCGCTCTTCGAGATGTCGTCTCCGCCGTTTGCCCCACCTGTGCCTTTCATGTCCTCCTCGGAGTTGTCGCTGAAGCTGAGGTCCGGGCCAGTCGGGAGTGTCGACGAGGAGCCGGTCTTCGATCTCTGGGATGAATAAGGCGTTAGCATGGAGCATGGAGCGGGAACTTCAAGAAGAAGGTTGAACAGGCTCGGGGGGCAGCTTACGGCTGATTTTCTTCCGTGGCGTCTGGTGGACGGCGGGGAGGAGGCGTGTCAGAAATACAGCGAGGACCGGGCAAATTCAACGATGGTGGCGAACCTAAGGAAGCTGAAGCGGTTGGTTGACATGCGAAAGCATGGGGATGGGGGTACGATGTTGTAAGTTCGTGAAGACCGGGCTTTTATGTGTACGGCCCCCAGTTAGAGAGCAGTGCGACTGCCTTACTGGGGACCCGCCCTCTGCTGAAGCATGCTGCGGTAACCTGTAGTCAGTAAGTCAGGCCACTCTGCGTGGACTGGGAAAGGCAGAGCTCACTGAGAGATCTTCACGACTAATGGCTGCCAGCTCCCAGGTAAGTAAGCGAAGGCGCGATGGATGACGGCGGTCGCGCCACAGAAGCCCCGTCGCTGCGGCAGTTCACACCTAGGAAGGCATACAGTGCGAATCCATCCGAGTATCCCACCTGGAGAGCAGGTAGATTCTACATACACCCAGCAGTAACGAGGGGAGAAAGGAAATTGCATAAACCGGAGCGCTTCCGACTGTAACCTTCGCGCGTCGTTCACGGCAAAGTCGACGCCCGGTTCAGCGACACGGTGAGACAGAAGCGCCGCTTCGCGAGCTGCAAATCTACCTGAACCCCACTGTACGGTCAGCAGGTCCGTGGTCAATGGGAGCGTGCGAGGTACCCACTCGGATCCAATGGCTGAAAGACAGTACATCCCAGAGCGAAGGGTTTAATCACATAGTGCGGAAACTACGATAAGAAGACTCACACGGAAAGGTGTCACCGAATATATAGTAGATTTTGCGAGCTTGTACAGGACCGAGACTTGGAGCACGCCGCGTCGGAGAGGCAGGCTATGAAGATGCAGATACGATGCGTCCAAGTTGGTCGCGTGTGGTGTGGCTCAAATAACATAACCAATATTACTGGTGCACCGGAGACAATGAGATGGAGAGTGTGCGACTGTCAGATCGACCTAAGTGAAGTGAACGAGACCACCAGGTAGGCCAGCTACTTACAATGTAAATCGTCGTCACCAGACAGACGCCGAGAAGCGCTCCGGGCACACCCGGGCCGCGGGCTTCCAAATGGGAAGACTCGGTCTCCCCCACCAAGTACCGACTTGACTCGAACTACTCCGTGCGACCTTGAACAGGGCGACCATTGCTCTCGTTCGTACTTCTATGGTCATTCTTGCCAGATGAAGGTGTTCACGTCGAGTTCTCTACGTCATTGTTCACATTTTCGAGCCCCACAGTGGTCCACTGACAGCGTGGTCAACACTGCTTCGAATTCCCCAAGGCATGACACGCCCATTCGGTGCGTTTTCACTGATTCCAATTGTCAGTAAAAATGAAACTGATTTCAATGAACAGTTGACCTGATGAACGCATACACATACCAACCTCAAGGTTTGGAAATACTGTCACGGCAATCCGTGGCGTACAGGTTCCCACAAGCGGCAGATCCTACAATGCGGAGACATACTGACATGCTGATCAGCACCACAGCCGCATCAGTCAGCGCAGGATGCTAGCTCGTTTGCACAGAGGAATCCGCAAGACGACCCTATAACCTTCAGTCCTTCGCAGTGACCCATGAACAGGAACGCATATAGCAGGTACGCTCCGATGAAGACCAGGATCAGATATCAGTGTTAGGTGCTGCACGTAGGTTAAATTTCAATTCGTTGATGCCCATGGCTACTACTGGCTACTAGCTAGTCACCGACTGCCTGACACGATTGGCACCCCGTTCCCAGAACGTGTCTGGGAAGCACACCAGCGATCCCTGTATCAAATGCAAATGCAGGCATGCTGATCCAGGAACGGGACCAAGGACCGGAGGTCGTTCATGCCGCCTTTCCCTCCCGTGTATAAGCCCGAGCTCGGGCCCGCCCCCGCCCCCACCCCTTCCATTCCGGTACTGGTCCTTCCCACTCACATCCCCACACTACCCCCACGTTTCCATCGACCATTGTGATGGCCTCCTCGGACTGGGTCATTGTCGACGACGCGGATCCTCGCATTCAGTATTCCCCCGGGTGGCAAGCGTTCGCGAACGGCGCGGAGCTCGACGGTACCAAGCACGGTGCCGCAGCTGCAGGTCTGACCGCGACCCTCAGTTTCACGGGTGCGCCATGCGCGGTTCTCTTCCATCTCTCCCCGTTTTTTCTGAAGAACCATGGCAGGAACCCAGGTAGTGGTCGTAGGGTCCCTGGGCTCCGTCGACGTGCACGGCGTCCCGACTACACTCTACACACTCGACGGCTCCGACGCGGGCTCGTACACGGCCCCCGTCATCCCGCCCGGCTTCGCCCAGCTGAACGTGACGTTCTTCTCCTCCAAGACCCTCGCGGCTGGCGACCATACACTCGTCATCACCAACATCAACGGGACGAGCCCGAACGTCTTCTGGCTCGACTATATCGAGTATATCCCCTCCGCGGCTTCGACGACGACGACGACGTCTTCCACCTCTTCTTTCTCTTCGTCGTCTTCGTCCTCGTCCTCTTCCGCAACTACGACGACCACGTCTTCCTCCAAATCTTCTTCCTCCACCTCGTTGACTGCACAGCCACTCACGACCTCCTCCACGGCCCCCGCAAGCAATCAAGCAGGATCATCATCTACCGCATCGCAATCAGCGACCACCTCAGGCTCTGGCACCCCGGCGGCTCCGCCGCGCAGCCAAACATCCCCATCAAATCCAAACACCTCTAGCACGCCCGGTTCCGCATCGCACGACCGCGCAGGCGCAATCGCAACCGCAGGAGGGATCGTCGGCGGCGCAGCACTCGTGCTCGCCCTCGCCCTCCTCCTCGTCTACCTCCGCCGCCGCAGACGGCTCAAGTTGAAGCACGCCGCCAGCAGCCCCTTCGCAGACCCCGATCGCCGTGAGTCCTCGTCTCGCGTCGTATTTGTATTTGTCGACAGGGCCGATCTGACAGCGAGCGTCCGACGGTAACAGCGATCCGGCCCTTCGGTTCCTGGCGGAGTGCTGGTGCTGGTGCTGGTGCTGACGAGGTCCCCTCCCAAAAGCAAGCGATGACGGCCGTGTCGGCGCCCACGCTCTCCGCGACGCCTTCGCTGCCCACGCCCGCCGGTCTGTCCCCGCCTCCGAGCGCCCGCCCGCCCGCACCTGAATTAATATTTCAACCTGCGGCGACGGGGGCACCATCTGATTCTCAACCTTCAAGCGCGCCAGTGAGTGCGAGAGCAGGATGGCGCGCTGGGGTAAGGAGTACGAGCGAGCCGCGGGTGATGCTGTCTGTCGATTCGGGGCTGCGGCTGGCGCAAGGAGAGGCGGTCATGCTTCCCCCGCCATACACTCGGGAATGACCGCTGGTCCACTGCTGTCGTCGTTGACTGTCATGCACCCCTCCCGTTTCCAATATTATTGTAGTGTGAGTGTGCGGTAAATCCTCTAGTCTCGACCAAGACCGTCCACGTGTCAGCGTGGACGGTCTTGTATCAAAGTCCGGGCTGATCAAGGGGTCTGGAGGACGACCGATTTCTAATGATCGATAACAATCTAGTAACAAGCCCGTGTAATCGGATTTTGAATTGTACCTTACAACCACTTGTTACAGTGGAATCAACTAGCTCATATACACTAGCCTAGTCTACTGATTCTAATTGATCAGTAACTGGTGTTATTGATCCCCCGTTCCCCAGACCCCTTCATCAAACCGGACTTTGATACAAACCCCTCACACGTTCACGTGCGAGGGGTTTGCGCCGAACCTAGTAAATCCTCGGCGAATCAGGCTTGTTTTTCTGGAGTCCAGGGTTGGTCCGGGGTGACCGGTGGCCTGTCGAGCTGACCCCGGGCCCTCGTCGCCGAGTTCATTGGTTATCGTCATCTGAAGTGCTCTGAGGAAGACATGTCCGACTCTTTCAAACCCGTCAGTCCGTCCGAACTCAGACAGGAAAAAAAATGACAAGCATTTGTGAAGAACTTTCCCCCGTGCACCGACAGGCCTCCATCGAATTCGAAGCCTCGCTCCTGGACCGCCATCTACGATGGCCCTCCAGTCAGAAAACGGCAGCAGAGCCGCCACCACCGCTAGGAATTCAGAGTCAGATGTCCAGAGGAGTATCTAAGCAATTGCTGCGGTGCACCGTATAATCTCTTACATCATCGCTTCGCTGTATTTCTACCGGGCTTCCCGTGCTTCCGCCCACCGTGATCGTCATCCGGGACGTCAAGGAACCCACCAAGCTCGAGGGCGTTGCGTGCGGCCTGGTTGATGTGCTTGAACCTGTCCGGTCCTAAATGTATGCCGCCGAAGTAGCGCGTCACGATCACAAGGACGTTTTCGACTTCCTGTATAACAGCCTCAGCAAGACGCGTCTGAAGAGGACAAGTCAGTACAGCGACACATACCAGGATTTGCAAGAGATGTGCTAGTCGTCCTCCAGCTGCGGTCTCCCCGTCGTCATCATTATCTGCGTACACATATATGAAGCTCAGCGTGAAAGAGAGACTCGGGCGAGAGGGTGCGCATCATACCTTGGTGAAGGATGGAGCCCACACGACAGCGCCACGCGTTGATGACCGGATGTGCAGCGCGAGCTATTCGCCGGTCCGACGTGAGATGCGCGAGGATGATGGGGACCTACAAACGTCTCTTGAGCGACACTCGACCCCCCGAAACCGCACATGAACATACACACCTGCGACGGATCCGTTATGCGGCACGCGCGACCGACGAACGAGCTCTTGCGGTCCAGTATCGGCTCCGCCTCCGCGATCGTGATCCCAGGCGGCATCTCCGCCTGTGCCGGTGCCGCGGCGACCACCGCGCGCACGACTGGCGTCCCGCTTCCCTTTCCATCTGACTGGTGCTGGGGCTGGTGCGCCTCCTCCTCGTGCCCGCGCGCACGCTCGCGCTCGTCCTCCCGCATCAGCTCCCCGGCCACCCGCTCGCTCACCCGCTCGCCCATCCACTCGACACAGCGCTCCTTGACCCACTCGAGCCCGTCGAACACGCACTCGGCCCCGGGCGTCCAGTCGACCGCGCCGCGCGAGATGTACGTGCGCAGGACGGTGCCGAAGAGCGGGGCGTCGACGCCGTAGGGGCCGATGTAGCGCGAGAGGAGCTGGAGTTGGGGCGGGGCGGAGGCGGGGTAGGTGGGCGGCAGGGAGACGAGGATGTTCGCGGGGTGCGGGGACGGGTGGGTTGGGTCGTCTGTCTCGATGCTGAGGTCGGTGTTAGGGAGGGTTCGATACACACCGCGATGACGTGGACGGAGAGTGTACGTGGGGGTGGGCATACCTGAGGACCACCTCATAGCGTATCGTTCCGGGCTCAGTGCTCTTCGCGCTTAGGCCCTCGCTGCCTGCACCGCGATCGGGTGACGGTGACTTGCTGCTTGCACGCGACGATGGCTTCCATATGGTTACGGCTTCCTCGCCGTAGATGCTTTGAAGCACTAAACATCCGTCATAGTGTATGCAATAGATATCCGGGAAATGGGAGGAGCAGAGGGCAAATCAAGCGTGATGAGGGCTCTGCGGGGACAGTCGCCAGGGAGAGGAAGGGCGCGCACCGCCGAGCTCCGACGCGATGGCATCGCGTGTGGGATCCGGGTCTACAGACAGCTGGGCGATGAGATCCGCGATGCTGTCTGGAGTAGAGGTCATCGTTCCATCCGGCGATTGCGATCAGAGGTCGAGTGGGTATAATACTGAAGTAATTGCAGGCGTTCGAGGATACTGATCAAGGAGTAGAGACACCTCGGAGTAAAGACAGAAAGGGATAGTACACCTGAGTTCCTGGGAGCACTGAGCAGGACGAGGAGGAGGACTGAGAGCGAAAGGGAGCTTGCACACTACGCAGCGCTTCCACCCGTCCGTGGCGCTGTGGCAGAACACAGTCCCGGCCGCGGCGGAAGTGCACAATGCTCTTCCTTCCTCACTGCCATCATCATCCCATCATCCAGTCCTCGACGATCGACTATTTTATGCTGCTGACCTCTCGCATTGTGGACGTATCTATTGTCTGGGAACCTCCTGCTCGCTGTTCGCTGTCTTCTCACTGTCTTTGCAGGAAACCTCGACATGTCCGACCACGAATCCTTGATCGGTCGGTCAAGCTGAGGTTCTTTCAGTCGTTTTTTGCAGTCTCGAGGGTTTCTGAAGGCCGGATAAGTGGACCATCCTCATACATTTTCTCCTAATATGAAAACAATGAGCGCTGACCGTTCAATTACAACTCGCACGCGCGCGGAGACATGGGGCTACTGCCACCTCGGATTGTATACGGTGTCGACCGAGAACCATGACAACCGACCCAGGTTCCAGAACATCTTTTCTTCTCCTGGCGGCCTTGTCGGGCTTAACGTCGAACACAACGTTGGTCGCGATGAGCTCGCTTCGACTGCGCCTGCTGGCCAAGTGCGGCTCTCTCGCTGGACTTCCCTCTCTGCCGCACACACTCTCGCCTGCTGGACTCCGGTGCGCTTTCTCGAAATCTCTGCATAGTGCGTAGACCGCCATGGACGCCCTGCATACAGTCATTCGGCTCCCCTTGTACATCGTTCTTGTGAGTATCCCGTCCCCAGTCATCGATCTGCGGTACCTCACTGCATCTTTCCAACACAACAGTGGGTATTCTCCGCCCTCTTGTTCATCCTCACAGCCGTACGTCTGAACTACACCCTCCACCTTCCGAGAGGCGACCCGCTGAACGATGGCCGCGACTTTTACGGTGCGTCTACTGTCCCGGCTCTCCGGCTAGTCAAGCCGTCCATCCTCAGATCTCAGACTCGGGGGCGTGGTACGCTCTGCAGATCCCGTCGTCGCAGAGTTGCTCGTCGTGTCTCTCATGACGCTCGGTACCATCCCACTCGTGTGCGTGCTTGCCATCCTGGTGTCCGTAGCGAAGCCTTGGTTCACATGCAAGTTTGCCCAACAGAAAAGGATGGGTCCCGAATTTCAATTTCCTGACCTCGACCGCCTCGAGGAACCTCGTCGAGCTCGGTGGGTTGTCCGTGCTCTGGCTGCTCTGGCTGGTCGGCTGCGTAGTGTCGACGGTACGTCTGCCCTTACCTCGCCCGCACCGTGGCGACCAAGTCCACTCACGACTGATACTGATATCGGCGATTGAAATTATGGAATATTCGTCGCTGTGTCCATCTCCTGCGCCCGCATCCCTTTTTCCCCGCCCTCGTCGTACCTCTAACCGCGACCGCATATACAGAGCATCTGGCCAGACCTGTCCTTCTGCTACCAGTTCGAGCCCTGCCGCATCCTCACCGCAATGATGGCGTTCGCGTGGCTCGGGTGGATCGTCCTCGTCGGCCTCATCGTCGTCGCCATCCTCTCTACCGTTGCAAAGGTCCGCCCCACGCGCGCGCCGATGACGGTCGAGTGGGCGTCGCCCTCCAACATGGCCCGTTCCGTGACCGTGTAGCGTCTCCCGACCGACCTGTACCTTGCCACGAGCTGGGGGCGGGGGCGAGGGTGAACACACAGCAGGGTTTGGACTTTCTTTGGTGACTCGGACGCAGGGGTTGTCATCGTTTGAGGCATTTTTCTTGGTACGCTTTTTGGACGACGGTTTCTGGGAGCGGGCTCCCTGGAGACAAGTTTGAGTTTCTATCTTGTAGCATGCTTGCTCGGACGTATATATGCACTACTCACCGCAGTCAATGTAGCAAAGACTCTTCTTCTCTTGCGTACCGGTCTGCTTGACGGCCCTCGCTCCCCGCGTGGCTCTTGACATATGCACCACTGCTCATTTCCCCTCCATGCGCATGCCTGAGGACCGTCGATCATGGCCTGTTGGTCCGCTGTAGCGTCAAGAACACAGGCCAAGATCGGAATGTCGTCCTTTGTCCTTCGCGGGGGTGCGATCCCTGGGGTTCCATGTACGTCGCGCCCACCTGTCATCGCTTCCCGCTGTTCTGCTGATCGGATGTCGGCGCGTAGGTTGACATGCAACTCGCAAAGCAGGGGCTCCGTTTCTCCGTGGGCAGGGCGTGGCTGAACGTTCATTCAGGTTCAGTAAGTATCCTGAGATACATGTAGTCTCCATGGGCTTCTTTAGGCTGCTGCTGCCGGATGCGTGAGTCATGGAGATTTGTCCTCGTGGCGGGAGTGAGGGGGGTAGCCGTAGGTTCTTATTACCGCAGCATACACTCGGGTCGAGTTGCTGCTTGCCCGCTGCCCACGCCGCACAGCGTTCATCCTGATACTTGAACCTATAAAGGCCCCACCGCAGGGCGTGATTAGACACTACACTCCCTCTTCTTTGCTTCTCCATGTCGTCGACCTTCGGCTTTCTGAGGTTCGTCCTTCTGCTTTACTGTGCTCGCCGCTGCCCTTCCAGAGCTAACAGCTAACACGCCTTCTTCTCCGATGCCAGGCGCCCAGGAAGGAGCTCGACTGTGAGCCGAGGCGCTTGCTCGAATGTTTTGCTTTCTGGTAAACTCGCTGAAATCGTTCCAGGGGTCCAGCTCCAACCACAACAACCAGAATGGCAACAGCGGCGACGACAACAACGGCGATAAAACTGGTTTCTCTTCCACATCTACACCATCCCCTCCATCAGGCCTTGGTTCTCCACCTGATACCTCGGGGGGCGCGAACGGCTCGATGCCAGGCTCAGGCGGCAGCAGGGCAAACGGGCCCCCAGACAACATTTTGAACAGCCGATACGCAAGCGCGCGGCGCGAGCTGCTGGAGCTCGTGCGCGACCTGCACGCGTTGGGGTGCGTCACGGTGTCTCCCTTTTTCTGGTTCTACCTCTACGGCTGCTAGACCCTGTGCACTTGCAGCCACGCGAAGGCCCTCGACGTCCCCCAGATCGCCGTTATCGGAAAGCAGTCAGGTGCGTCAACTCAGTCCATCTGGAGTAATTGAGGGCTTCTCAGTCTCGAGCTTGCGCTTGCTGTTTCCTCGTGGCCAGCTGGGAAGAGCTCTCTCGTGGAGGCTGTTGCAGGGGTAAGCAGACTTCCCTCATTGTCGTCTATTGCTTCTCGTATTAATATTAACGCGCTCGCGCGGACGCCCACAGATCAACGTCCCCCGTGACGCGGGGACGTGTACTCGGTATGGTCCCCGCTCTGCCTCTCCGAAGCGCGCCTCTTCCATTCACGTTCGCGGCCGCCCCGCTCAGCTGCCCGATGGAGTGCACGTTGCTAACGTCTTCGGACAAGTGGTCCTGCTCGATCTCCCTCCGCGGCGACGGCGTCAATACGGCGTTCAGTCCCGAGATCACCGCCAAAGCCGACGTCGAGCTCTGGATCCGCCGCGCGCAGGCCGCCGTCCTCTGTCCGCACCTGTCTAGGGACAGGTTTAAGAGCATGCCGCGCGAGACGATCAAACACGTCAGCGACCACACGGCCGACCCGGAGGTGAAGAGGTTCAGCAACACGGTGGTCGAGGTCAAGATCCTCGACCCGGACGGCACGGACCTCGTGTTCGTCGACCTCCCTGGTGCGCTGTGCTCGGCTCTTCGGAAGGGTTTTCAGTACTGAAGCTTGAGATGGGGCGCTGTATGCGGTGCACCAGGCCTGATCCCGAATGCGGATGACGAGATCGTGAAGCAGGTGGAGGACATGGTCAAGGAATATATCTCGCAGCCGTCTACGATTATTCTGGTCACGGTCCCGGCTGAAGGTGCGCGTTCCTTCCCTGTTCCCTGTGTCTCACGCGCAAAATCCCACCGCTGAACGCGCTGTCAGACGACCTTGAGAACCAGAAGGCCATGAAGCTTGCAAAGGACTCGGACCCGGATGGACAGCGGACCATCGGTGAGACGACATTCGTTCCTTTCGCTCTCTCGCATGACGCTCAATGGACAGTCCAGGTGTGGTCACGAAGGCAGACAAGATCGGAGCTGGGGAGACGGGCCGCCAGAAAGCATGGCGCAACATCTTCGAGGGTAGCACGAGGGAACACAAGCTCAGTCTCGGTTACTACGCTGTCCGCTTGCCCACCGACGAAGAGCGTGCACGGCAGGTCACTCCCGCACAGGCGCGAGTGCAGGCAGCGCGCGTGTTCGACACGGTCGCGCCGTGGAAGGACGTCAAGGCACTTCCGGGTCCGACTCGGCTGGGGGTGGAGGCGCTCATCCGCGACTTGAGTCCTCTCCTCCTGAACATGCTCATCGCCGCGTGAGTCCCTCCTCGCCGCATCCCATCCGATCCAGCACTCACGCAAACGGCACCCCACACTGGCAGGCAGACACGACCGCGAGCAACAAGGAGGAGATGGAGCGCTGGGTGCAGCGGTGGACGCTCCAGCACGTGATCAAGGTCCAGCGGTTCCCGCCTACGTTCGCGTCTGTCTCGGTAGACTGTGTGGTGAGTGCTCGTTCGTGCGGTTGCATGCAGGTTAATCCTGACCTTGGGGGAACCAAAAACCGGGCAGTATGTGATGTCGGTGCATGTCCCGTTTCCGGGCCTGGGGAACGACGTCAGGGTGTCGACGCCGATCACGCTCGACTCGGGCATCGCCCCGCCCCCCCCGCACAACACGCGGCGGGCCCCCCCGCCCGGGGCGGGCGGCCCCGACTGGGGGGGGGGGGCAGGGATGGATGTGCCTGTATCGCGGGTCGAGGAGTGCCCGAGCGCGAGTCTGCCAGTGTGGCCGTGAGCATTCTCTTCCATGATCGCATGGGTCTGATTTAACGGCATGTGAGGACGTACTTTGATGCTCTCTATGGTGATGGTGACGATGTCGGTCATGGTGAGGGAGACTGAGCGTTAGACGCCAGCTGTTTCCGCGTCTGATGTCCCAGGTAAACCTGTGTCCTTCCGGGACTCGGGCTCCTGGACATTTCAACGCTCGGTCGCGCGTACGGAAGACCATCGAGAGAGACGTTCCCTTCTGGCAATATCGCCCGAGCTCGCCGACGGGCAGGAGATCGCCTTCCAGTCGTCTCACCCCCGCTTAGCGCTGCCGAACCCCGAGTACGTGCGTGTTCATGCCGCGTGTTGCAGGGTGGCACACTTGTCGGGCGCGGCTGGCTGGCCTTTTCGACGAGCTCGAAAGAGACTTGAGGTCGGACCCCGATCCGGACGTGGAGGGGCTGGCGTTCGCGCGGGCGCTGCATGGGCGCTTGGACCACCTGTCTTTGGCTGCTGTTGAAGCGCGTTAGACCCGGACGACGGTTTGCGTGCAGCGCCTTGCTGCGTATGCGACCTCGTAAATTCTAACTGTTTTACTTGCCTCAGCCCCCTGTGTGCTGTTTCTAGAACATGCTTGCTGTGAGACTGACACACGTCGTTGGTATCGTATCGCTCTCGCTCAGCTGTTGCATTATTATTGGCCGAATGTCGCGCATGCATGGACGTGCGAGAGCACTGTGCAGTGCACTCTCTACCCTGGAACGAGTGCTTCGAGTAACAATGCAAGCGGTATATATATCGGGGCATCGTGGCGCACGCGCGCTGGGATGCCAACTCTGGCTCTCTCAAGTATTTGCCTTTCAAGGTGTGCGGGACCTGGCTGCTGCTACCTTCTTCTGACGTCAGGCAGGTACTAAGGGGGACCGTCTTCAACCACTATGGTCATCCTTGCTCATCATCATACAGCTCCCGCTTTCCTACCGATATCCGTGCCTGGTCCTCGAACACAGTGTCCTCTCGAGCCCTGGTGACCATCGTGCCTTGGAGTCATGCGCCCCCAGACTTCCCCAACACGCCGCAGAGCACGTTCTGCCCCTCGTAGTCCTTCGAACAGAGTCTCTCCAAAAATTGTACCGCTTCCCTGTCCTGAATCCAACCCAGCGCACTCGGGCAAAACCCCCGCGTCCTGCGGCCCTTCCCTGCCAATCGAGCGGATCTGCCACAATGCCGGCGGTTCCTACTTCTTGCGCCCCTGAACGCAAACGCCCTCGCAAGCACCCGGAGGCTGGAAATGTCAACATGCTCTCACCGCCATCGACCATCGTCGAGCGCGCTCCTTCCGTCCCTCATCTGCGCACACATAAAGTGGGAGCCCCTCGTACCCGATGCTCAACGCGCCCAAACGTCAGCGTCCTCCAAGCCGCTGGTGGCAGCCGCCAACTTGAAAGCTACACATCGCCATGGTCCTCGCCACCGTCCTCATCGCCCTCGCTCTCGCCCTCGCGCACGCCACCCGCGCCTTCGCGCCCCCCTCCATCCCGCTCAACTGGACGACGCTCTCGCCCTGCGCGGTCGACAACCCTGCGCGGATCATCGCGGACGACGTGACGACCGTCGTCGCCGACAACACGCCCGCGTCGTGCATCGCGTCGTGCGCCGCGCGCGCGTTCGGGTACGCCGGCGTCGAGTTCGGCGACGAGTGCCACTGCGGGACGGGCCTCAAGGCGCCCCTCGACGACGGCCCCGCCGCGGTGTGCGACATGGCCTGCACCGGGGACGCCACGCTGGCGTGCGGGGGCGCATGGAGCATCCAGGTTCGTATACGAGGGCAACTGAGATCATTGCGGGCGCCGGAGACCGAGTCTGACGCACCTCTACACAGCTGTACACGGTCCCTGCCCTGCGTCCCGGCGCCTGGGCGTACCAGGGCTGCATCCTCGACACCGCTGCGGCCCCCGCGTTGTCCACCTCGGCGCTGCAGACCGTCGCCTCCAACCTTGACCTCGTGAACCAGTGCCTGCAGGCATGCGCGCACGCGGGGTTCTCGTTTGCGGGGATCGAGGACGCGAGCGAGTGCCTCTGCAGCAACGACGGACTCGCCGCCGGCGCCGTAGCTGCGAGCGAGACAGAGTGCAGTTCGCTCTGTCCCCTCCCGGGCGATGCGGGATTCGAGTTTTGCGGAGGGGTGGAGAGGCTGGCCGTGTTCGAGTTCACGGGGTGATCGAGATGGACCAATGCGAGGATGAAGGCTGATGTTTACACCCGCCGCAGTCTCTGCCAGCACAGTGGTCGGGTTGTGACAGTAGCCGCTAGTTCCAAGCGAAAACCTTGTCAATAGTCAGTCGTACCTCCGAATATCCGATACAAGCATGAGACACACAGAGAAAGAGAAAGACAGCAAGAAGTCCCCACATTTTTTTTTCATTCCTAGTCATCGTCCTCAGCCTCTGGCTCCCCATCCAGCTCCATCTCATCTGCCTCCTCCCGAGACAGCTCCCCGTCCCCATCTCCATCCCCGTCCCCGTCTCTGTCTCGGTCACCCACCTTGACCCCCCACCCCGAACCCACCGCCAACCCCGTTCACCACACGCACATGCTCGTAGCCCCGCACACCCGCCCGCACCCGCTCCGTAATAACCCTCTTCACCGGGTCCCACACCGCCCCGCCCTCAAAGAACCGTCCCTTCTTCCCGCTCGCGCTTCCACCGAACACGTGTGCACGCGCGTGCGCGTGCCCGCACCCGTCACTGGGCATTCTCATCGTGGTCCAGCGCGATCTCGTGCTCGAACTCTGGCGGCAGCCGCGGCGGCGGCACGTCGAAGTATTTAGACGTGACGATGCTCATGCATTTCCGCCCGCTCCTCAGCCGACGCGAGGAACGGTGGCGTCTGCGATGGGTACCAGCTGCAGACTCACGGTCCTTAGTCCGTTGCTGTCGTCGTCGGTCGACTCTGCCTCCGAGTTCCGGAGTCTCGTCGGATTGCGCCTGCATGCCGTAGACGTGGCGCGCGTGGCACGTGCTCTGTTGCGGGAGAAATCAGATCGAGCGTGACAGGAACCTCCTTCAAATTGTGCTCGAAAACGGGAGCCGCATCGGATTGCTGAGAAGCGGGCTCTGTTTGCGCCGACCACGGCAAGACGCTTCCGGAGCCTGTACATAGCTGATTCCGCCATGACATGCACGCGAGCCTGGGGCTTGCGGGAGAGTCGGGCGATGTGGGGTCTCCGTCGGCGCCCCACTAGCCGTCGAAGGGCCAAATGCCTCACCGCGCTTTGCCTTTTTGGATTTTCCCATTTGCATGGGCCGAGTACTGGAGCTGATGACAGATATGGTAAGGAAGGATCGAAGCGTACCACTAGTCCCGACTGCAGCACAAGGATGGGCACGACGACGGCGCTCGAGCCACCACAACAGCAGACCTGCGAGGAATGCGAGGCCCGCAACGCCTCCGATGACGCCTCCGACAGTGGCACCGATATTAAACTTGAAGGGTCCTTGCACAGATAGAGGACCGGAAGACTGAATATTTGTGGAGGTGGTGGGAGAAGGGGGTGAAATGGAGCTCGCAGGCGACGGCGTAGACGCGATGAAGAGGGTGTAGTCGAGGCCATACCACGGTTCGGACTCGTGCCGTTGACATTCGTGACCACGAGCTTATGGCTTCCAGCACCTAGGGTGGGGGAGTTGAAGAACGTCTGGTTGAGCCGAAACAATGCTGGATCTAGCACGGGCGTAGTGTAGGTGCCGACGATGTTCCCGTCGATAGCGTACGTCGTCGTAGACGTCTACGGATCCTAACGAGCCTACGACGCTGACGAATGCACCTAGTATACAACTCTTTACGTGTCCTAACGGGCGATGAATGGTTCGAGGGCGACCCACCTGAGAAGTTGAACGTTGCAGTCATCCCGGCCTTGTCTGTCCCGTGCTTTGTACCGTCCACTGTCACGACCTGCCACCTAGCCGAGTATTGGATCCTCGAGTCGAGGTCGTCCACAAACGTTAAGTTGTTTGGCCAGCCGGTGCTCAACATTTCGTACGCCTGGCACCGGGGAGATGGAAAGTGAGAAACAAAGGGTGGGGGGGGGGGGGGGGG
>JAKLMY010000197.1:32855-55497 GCA_022814645.1 Ganoderma meredithae
CCCTGCGCGCGCTCTAGACCTTCTCCGGTGGCTTATGGGCCCGGCTCGCCTTCATGGCCTTCCGAGGGACGATGATTACGCTTCCTGGGTCGCCGAGAAGCTTCGAGTGCCACGGCGCAGGTGTAAAGTTCCGGCACACGGCCCGCATGCCAGGGCGGGAACGCGCTGCGCCGTGGCGCTCGGCCGCGGTTGTGGGTCCCCGTGGGCGCAGCCTTAGGCCTTAGCCCGGGCGCGGTGCGGGTGATGGGCCACCCTTCGCATCTCGTAGTGGGATCTGGCAGGCTGTCTCACTGTGGCGACGTGCAGTAGGGGTCGAACCTGTAAGTGACAAGTACAGACGTTTCAAGGCTCTCGCTCAAGCTTCCAAGCCGGAGGCTTATTGTGGCAACCGTACTGGGCCCTGGTAATAGGGCCACTCTTCCTAATCTCCTCCACTCTCTGAGTCCACGAGCGTTCGCTTCGAAATCTGGCTATGGATATCGAGGATTCGAGGAGGGTGGGCCGTCCCTCTTCTCGTCCACACGGTGTATCCGAGTACAGCACCACGTACACTGAACCTGTGATTTTGGACATCGCAGCGTGGTTCCCGGCGGCACGGTCGTAAGTTGGGTCCTGTCCGCAGGGCTGGCGGTTATATGCTAACTCTTGGGGGGTTCATGGGTTTCGGGAGCACTGCATGCGTGCCGCTCCTGCAGGGTAGGGGTTTGGTGAGTAAGTTAAATGAATGGTGTGACGACGCGGTTTCGACTTCGTGTGCCGTGGATCGCTAGGTGAGCTCTTTATCTCATTGGGTCGAAAAGGAAGAAAATGGTGATCTATTTCCATAGATTGAGCGGCGGCCCTGTGCAGTGGGACTTCGACCGTTCAAGAGTAGTAGCTGGATATCCACACAGCAGTGTAAGGTACGCCAGTCACCTATTCGCATCCCAAGTCCCATCGGATCGCAGGCCAGCTCCCTGGAGGACCAGAATGCCCCTCATCGTTCTCTTCCACAAAATTTTATCTGATCCAGGATATCCAGTGGACGCGCCGCCCGTTTGTCGCTGTAGGCGTCGCCAGCGTCGTTGGGAAATGAGCGGTCGGCACGCCGCCGAGATGTGGGGGTGGTGCGCACAATGCCCATTTGGACCTACTGCGTCGGACTTGCTATCCTGTCACGCTCGAGCCCCACAATACCCTATACCCGTGATCCAGTTCCACTCGGACTCGGGCCTTTTGCCTGGGATCACGGACCTCGACTGATGTCGGTGGGCAGATATTGTGCGGATGGACTTCCACAGATAATTTCGTATGCACCCTACTTACCCTCGTTCGTCGTCGAAGGTTCGTTTGACCACATACTGTGTCATTTTCTACCCGACGAAATGGCGCTGCTCTGGTGCGCCTCCGATCCTAGTATTTTCACACTGTCAACTCCGATCCTTCTGACCTGCATAACAGGATGGGGCAGTGACGAGTCTGCGCCGGGATTATCAGTCATACAATCTTTCCGCATAGGTGAGTATACTGCGTGGCATTCAGAGGGGTATCTGGATAACGTTATGAGTGCATTGCGGCTGAATTATCGAGTACCTTTCGAACCCTCATGATATACAGTGGGAGAAAGAGGCGATACGGAATGCGACTTCAGCGGGCATCGGCAAAATCTTTCTGGGTGGTGGCCGAAAGTTGGGTTACGAGCACCTATTCCGGTGGTTATAAGGAAGCTAATACTTATTGGTTGGATAATTGATGAGAAGTTGGAGTCGGGTCGGCGCTTGAGTTACGGGATTGAGGACGCTGCGGCCTGGCAGGACGCGTCATCAGCAAATTCGTCGTGATGTCGAGAGTCGGATGACGACGCCTCGCTCATCCATCCTCGCATCTTGTTGAGTAAGCACACAATCTGCCCGAGTAACTTTTTCCGGGGCTCGACTGACGTGCATGGGTAGTTTGCGTCGATGTCCCAGTCCCATCCTCCCGATGTACGCCTCACTTACCCGAAACCAACAGAGATATAAAGTG
Source organism: Ganoderma meredithae (assembly GCA_022814645.1). Lineage (NCBI taxonomy): Eukaryota > Fungi > Basidiomycota > Agaricomycetes > Polyporales > Polyporaceae > Ganoderma > Ganoderma meredithae. The sequence continues at coordinate 34,860 of JAKLMY010000197.1, forward strand.
GTGATACGTAAGTATGATGAAGGCTCGAATACTCGTTGCAAGGATTCCTCCTGTATGCTCGATTGAACACGCTGACAGTGAGGTGAGAAGAACTTGAAGATCCCGACTTTGACCTTGATGATGAATTCGCTTTACACAGCCCCACCCGCTGACGTGAGAGCTCATGTGCTCGGGCATTGCTATTTCGGTCTTCGGGCTTTGACCCAAGTATTATCCAGCGGTCTCAATCGGCCTTGTGAATGTTTACTCACGACATTGACGGATGATGCATCTCCACGAGTCCAGTCGCCGGTCTTATCATTCTCTCAACGATGCCTCTGCGCCTAAGCCCGTCGTTCGAGTGCTCACTTTGCCTTTGACAATCTAGAGACCACGAGGTGGAACTGGTTGCTTGTCAACTGTGCTGGAGTTCAGTCAAAGCCAAACCGACAGTGACCCAAGTCTGAGCGCTGACTTCCTATGTGGGTAAGTATCATATTACCGAAAAAAAGCTTGGAGGATCTGATGATCGTTGCGCAGGCGCCCGAGGACTTGGTAGAGCGGCGATTCGGGCACGGTTCAGGAACTGAGCATGTCAATCATCAGATCACAGCCCGCGATGTCGAGCCTATCCCGCTCATCGTCGGTGTACATGTGCACGCAGTGATGCGCACCCAGCGTTGCTCTCTCTCTTTCTACCCCCACCCACCCCCTGCGGCGCAGAGCCGCATCGCGTAGGCTTACGCCCCCCTGCCCCCCCCTTTCTCCTCGGTTTCTGACACGACTCTCGCATCTGGCGGCTGGAGTTCGTGCTAGAACAGGATATGTCCTCCCCGAGCTTGGTTGACGACACAAATCCCGCGGTTCAGTACGCGCCCGGATGGATCTGGGACCAGAACGTCAACGAGGTCGACCACACCAGGCACGGCGCTGCCACGGCCGGCTTGACAGCTTCGTTGGGCTTCTATGGTGAGTTCCCCCGTCCTAACGCCAGGCTCCAGCAGCTGATTCTCCTAACACGACGCCCAGGCACTGGCATTCAAGTCGTCGGAACACTCGAACCCAGTGCCAACTACGGCCAACCAACGACCACGTACAAGATCGACGGGGTTCAAGAGGGAACCTACACCGCGCCGTTCACGGCCTCGGGAGATCCGCACTTCAACGTGACGTTCTTCTCGAAGTTCGATCTCACTCTCGACAACCATGAGATTGAGATCACGAACGTGAACGGCACGAACCCGAACACCTTCTGGCTCGACTACTTTCTCATCTACACCCAAACTGTGTCCTCCAGCAGCACCACCACCACATCGACATCTACGTCAGTCACTCCTTTCAACACTCCAACCAACACAGTCCTTTCTACTATACATTCTACTTCTACAACCTCGACCGCGACGTCCTCGTCGACTGCTCCGGCACTCACGGCACTAGCGTCGCCATTGTCCACGACCTCTTCTTCCTCATTATCTTCATCTTCGTCCTCATCCTCATCGACTTCGACTGACCCGACCACTCATTCATTCAGCGACACTGCGACTACAGCTTCGAGTTCGACCACACCCACAACTTCGTCCGCAACCGGCGCCTCTCCTGTTTCGGACTCGTCTCAATCTTCCGCGCACTCAAATACTGGCAAGATAGTCGGCGGTGTCGCAGGCGGCGTGGGGTTTCTCGCGCTCCTAGCGCTCCTGTTTTTCTGCCTGCGGCGAAGACGCAGAGCACACGACGGTCAGTTGACCCGCATATAACCAATCCCAGTCGTTCGTCTGACTTCCCTCGCAGGGATCGAACCATTCACGCCCGAAACCCGCGAGCGCTCCTCGTCAAGCGGCACTCTGCTGGGCGGGCGGAGCCCCGCCGCCAAGGTCAACAAGATCCCCGAGCTCTCGCTCGCCTCATCCACCCCCGCCACGTCCCCCACCTTCCCCAGCTCGCGCTCGTACCCGGCAACGGCCTCCGACATGTCAGCGCAGCCGTCAGAACTCGGCGCACCAATCAGCGGCGCATCAATTAGCGGCGCATCTGAAGCAGCAGCAGGGCCGTCCATGTCATTGTCAGCCGCCTCCCCGACATCGCCCCAACACGGCCCGGGCCTCTCGCCCGCAGACATGAAACTCCAAGAGTCCCTCTATGGCCGCTCCACCCCACGCCTCCCGGCTCGGAGCCCGCTCTCGCCTTCGTCACCGTTATCGGGCCCGGGGTCCGTGATTCTGAGCGCGAGCGACTACACGCCGTCGGAGGCGACCACACGGGTCCCGGCCGACACGGAGGCGTCGCGCGCACCATGGTACGCGCCCGCACAGGAGCAGTCGCGCGCGCAGTCGCTGCTCAGCCTGCTGTCGTCGCGCGGGCGGAGGAGGCAGGACCGCGACCGCAGCCAGGAGCAGGACTCGGGGCTGAGGCTGTATAACGAGCCGGCGCTGCCGCCGCCGTATACGGCGGACTAGCAATAGACTGCGGGATGGGGGCTTCGCGGGGGTGTTGTGGTGGTGTACTATGGAGTCGGCCGGCGGGGATGGACCTTGCGCTATGGTGAGGCCTTTCGTTCTTTGTCTTGGGCCGCGGCGGCCGTGGCTGGACGGGCGGCTGGTTCTGTTTGCTGGGGATTGGTGTGCGTGCGTACGCGTGTTATGTTCGAGGTTGCATCGCGGACCGTGGTTGTGCGCCGACACGGGTTTTATGCGGGAGTTTGGCATTTCTGCTTGCCTTTGTATCCTTTTGACGGGGTGTCCTGTGTCGTTTCGAGGATCCTACGTGCTTTACTGAAAGGAGACAGCTGCGCTCGAGCTCGAGCATCCGCGAAGCCGTTTAAAAGGGCAGCGGGGTATGCGTTCTCCGAAGGTGAGTTGTTCTGATCCATCGATCTGGCACAGGGAGGTGGGGAGTCGTTGTGTCGACAACTAGGCTGATGAGAGGAGTTCATGCGCTTCTCCCAGTCATTCTTGCGACCTCCTCGACAGCTGGGTGCTCGGAGAGAGTTAGAGGTGTGTGGCCCGCGTCCTTCCGAATGTCGGCGCTTCCGTTTTTGCTCGAGATTGCAGTCGTTCTTGTCCCTCACGATGGGATGCTTGTGCTTGACCGTATCATGTCCGCTCGGACCGTGCTCCTTGCTTGCCTCTCGTCAGGGAATTGTGATCCGTTTTGATCTTGTTATCGCGCTGTGAGAGCGGACCTTGGCGTCCCTTTCTGTCAACTTCGGCCCTAAACAGCACCTGTCAGTCGTCGCGGGCGAGTCGCGGGCGTCGGTGCGCGACGTTCCTTTGCGTAGCTCATGCCGCACTAGGAGCAGCCATTGGTCCAACCGGAAAAAAACGAAACAGAATGCGTAACGTTCCCACACGGACATGTCCCGTAAAACTGGGCAGGCATCTTTCATCAAAGCCAGTGCCTGAGATGAGTCCCTTCTCTTCTTCCCCCTCCGCTCGACGCGATCCCCCCCTTGTACCGTTCAGTGATCATCTGTACGAAGGTCTGCCATGTCCTCTCCCACTCTCATTGACGACAGCAACCCCGCGGTACAGTATTCTCACAACTGGACTTGGGTCCCGAACCTCGTCCCGGAGGTAGACCATACGAGACACGGTGTGTCACAAGCAGGACAGACGGCATCGCTCGCGTTCACAGGTGAGCATTCCCCCAGTTCGCGTTCAGGTGAAGCCACATATGTTCTGAGAGCTTCGCGCAGGCACTGGGGTTCAGGTGTTTGGCACCCTCGAGGCGAGCGATGTCGCGGGACAGCCCACGACGCAGTACGCCATCGACGGCACCGTCGTGGCCACCTACACTGCGCCGTTCACGCCGTCGGGCCCCTCGATCCTGAATGTGACCTTCTTCTCGAAGCTCGACCTCTCTGCAGACGGGGATCATGAGCTCGTGATCACGAACGTGAACGGGACGAGCCCGAACATGTTCTGGCTCGACTTCTTCCTCGTCTACGCCTCCACGTCTCAAAACCCGACCGGGTCGTCGCCCGGCGTCACACCAGTGACCGAAACGCCGGCGCCCGCATCTGTCAGTACTGCTGCTAGTGGCTCCGGGCCGAAAACCATCAGCGTAAAAACGGCAGGGGGGATCATAGGCGGCATTGCAGGTGGCCTCGTCGTCGTCATCATTCTCCTGGTCGCATATATCGTGCGGCTGAAACACCGCCACAAACGCGCTGCGAGTACGCCCCTTCCTCGCCTTCGCTCCTCGCATCAGCACCAGTCCACTGACCACTGACGCAGGACGCGTCGAGCCATACCACGCCCCGAGTCCCGACGGGACCGCTGTGGTGGCAGGTCAAGTTTCGCCCAGGCGGAAGGCAGGTAGCCCTCCCATCCTGCCCTCCCCGACCGTATCCGAGTCCGCGGGGCCGTCATTCACCACCATGTCCACAATCGGCCCCGTCGTCCCGATCTCCGCGAGCAGACTGAACGTCGCGTCCAGTACTACAGCCACAGGGGCGGTGTCGGAGCACGGCGACTCGACGCACGCTGGGGACGACGCGTCGATGGCCGAGTCGGGTGCGGGCCCCCTCGCTCGCCAGCCGCATCATGAGCGACCTGGGCCGACACGCTCGCCGGAGGAGGTGCTGTCTTTAGCACAGAGTTTGCTGCATGCCGTTGCTCAGGGACAGGGAGGGAGAAGGCAGGGCGAGGGGCAGAGGGTGGTCACTCCACCTCCGGCCGTCGCTGTGGACTCGGGCTTGCGGCTGTACAACGAAGGGATGCTGCCGCCATCGTATAGCTCCTCATGACGCGGACGCGCGGTGAGTGCGTATGTCAAGTGATTGCAGTACCCGAGATGGTGGCTCATCGCTTCTCGACAGATTTGTTTGTTCAGACGTACCTTGACTCATTCGTGGACAATGCGAGACATGGACGATATGTAGCAGTACGCGTAAATATGGCAGACATGGTCTCTTCTTAATGAACGACATCGGAGAACGACTGACACCCACGACCATCATTCCAGAAGAAAGTCCCCGAGCTGGCTCTGCGCAAACCGCTCGAGGATGGTCTCGCGGTCGTACTGCCCCCGGCTCAAGTCCAGCGGGTCGTCGACGAACTGGACCTTGTTCGGGTACGGCGGCATCTCCGGCTCCAGCTCGAACCACTCGTGTTCCATATCCGAGTCCGAGCCCCCGTCGTCCTCCGAACGCGCCTTGCTCATCTCACCATCGTCATCTCGGTCCCCGACCTCATCGTCCGTGTCTGACTCTGATCCCACGGGGCTCGTACTCGTACTCGCCCGCCGAGTGCGTCGCGTCGTCGTCCGGGACGACGGAGTCCCAAAAGCCCTCGGGTGGCAGGGTGCCCTCGCAGCGCTCGTCGAGGATGACCGTCCACGAGTGCTGGCTAACGAGCCCGTCGGTGCACCACTCCGCGATCTTGCCCCTCGTGCTCACCAGCCAGAGGTTGAGAGGTGTGAGATGCAGTGTAGAGGAAAGGAATTTTGCGAGATAGGGAAAGCCTTGTGCATCTGTTGGGATGTCGAGGGACAAGGTTAGAAGGGGGGATGTGAAGTATCCAACTCGGGTTGAAGTGAGCGTAGTTGTGTGTACAGAAAAAGGAGCCGGACCGAACTCAAAGCGTGGATGGGGACAAGTCAACGAGGGGAGCGTTTTGCAGCGGGTGAGGATGCACTGAAGGTCTTGGCGGAGGCATTAGCGCAGCGAGATAAGAAACGCACTCGGAGTGGATATAATTACAACTTAGGCGACTATGGGCGCTTGTCTTGAAACATCGATCTCGATGCGATCAGTGGGAGATCTGAGATGATTCTCAGCCACCCCCGCTTCGCCCCCTTCCTCCTTCCTCCTTCCTCCTCCTTCCTCCTCCCACTCTGCACCTCGCCTTTTATTTGCCCTTTGCATTGTCCTACTTGCTGTTTCGGACCGCTTTCTCTACAGCTCATTGACAACTCTCGAGTCCTCGATCCCGATCGTCCTCTGCCATTCGTTCGACATCCGAGTCCCCTCCGAGGTGTTCGACTCCTGCGAGAACCGGGTACAATGGACATGTCGAAGAGGAGGGTCTCCTACTACTATGACCGTGAGCTTTTCTGCACGCTGTCATCCCGCCTCCCGTCCAATCCTTCTCCCAGCCGACGTCGGCTCTTATTCGTATGGCATCCACCACGCCATGAAGCCACAGCGCATGCGCATCACCCACGAACTCGTCCAGGCATACGACATGCTTCCAAAGATGCACGTTCTTGTACGTTCTTTACAGATGTTGCCTTTCAACCCGAGCCCTGCACCCACCCGTAGTCACCATCGCTACCGCCGTCTAGCGTCCCAAACGCGCTTCCCCCGCGGCCATGACACGCTTCCACACAGACGAGTACATCAGCTTTCTCTCAAGAGTCACCCCAGACAACGCACGAAGGCTCACCTACCAAGGCACCCGTTTTCTTGTTGGAGATGACAATCCCCCCTTCGAAGGCGTCTTTGAGTTCTCGTCCATATCAGCCGGCGGCTCCATCGGTGCGTCCTCTCCTCAGACTCGTGTGCTTCGTCTCCCCAACACCGTCCCCCACTGTAGCCGCCGCCAACCGCCTCATGGAGGGCCACTCCGACATTGCCATAAACTGGGCAGGCGGCCTCCACCACGCCAAGAAGCGCGAGGCGTCTGGCTTCTGCTACATCAACGACATCGTTCTCGGTATCCTCGAGATGCTCCGCTACGTCCCCCGCGTCCTCTATATCGACATCGACTGCCACCACGGCGACGGCGTCGAGGAGGCGTTCTGGGTCACCGACCGCGTGATGACCCTTTCCCTCCACAAGTTCGGCGAGTTCTTCCCAGGAACAGGCCTCCTCGAGGATCGCGGCCGGGGCAAGGGCATGGGATATGCGGTAAATGTCCCACTAAAGGATGGCATCACTGACGAGGCGTACAGAAGTATCTTCGAACCAGTACGTGTGCTCTAACCGACGCTCTAACCGACACGCGCGCATGCAACTGACGAGCGCGCGCGACAGGTTTTCGACAAAATCCTGGACGTCTTCCGCCCATCCGCGATCGTGCTCCAATGCGGCGCAGACTCGCTTTCCGGCGACAAGCTTGGTGGCCTCAACCTGACTATGCACGGCCACGCGCACTGCGTCCGGTACGTCCGCTCGAAGAACATCCCGATGATGCTCCTGGGCGGCGGTGGGTACACGGTGAAGAACGTCGCACGCGCGTGGACGTACGAGACCGCGTGCGCGCTTGGCATCGAGCAAGACATCGACCCCAATCTGCCGTGGAACGAGTATTTTGAGTGGTTTGGCCCGCGGTACCGGCTCGAGGTGCTTGAGAACAACGTGGAAGACTTGAACATCAAGGACGGGTCGCTTGCTGAGATTCGGTACGTGCGCCTCGCGTGTGTCGAGGGTCATGTCGCGTGCGAAGTACGTACTGAGTGGTGCTACAGGGAGAAGTGTTTACGGTATCTGTCGGAGGTCAGCCCCGCGCCGTCCGTGCAGATGCATGACGTCCCGCGTGAGGGGCTCGCGGAGCACCTCGGCCTCGGCGGCGTCCACGCCCACGCGCCCATCGATGACCTCGACGAGCGACTCGCGCGTACGTCCGCGTTCTTCTCGCCCGCTCTTCTTGGCACCTCGATCTGATTTCTCCTGCGACAGAGCACGCGCGCCACGTCTACGATATCCAGACGCAGTCGGACCAGACTGACTGGGAGGCAGAGTCGACCGACGACGACGGCGACGATTCGGACCGTGAGTCTAGTACCCGCCGCAGACACCGCCGTTCCTCGCGCCGGCTACGAAGTGGGCGGAAATGCATGAGCATCGTCACGTCTAAATACTTCGATGTGCCGCGCCTGCCTCCTGAGTTCGAGCGCGAGCTTGCGCTGGACCGTGAAGACGACGATGGGTGCGGACATGGGCATGAGCGGGCGTGGAGTGGGAGCGCCGGCGGAAAGAAGAGGCGGTTCTTCGAGAGCGGGGCGGTGTGGGACCCGGTGAAGAGGGTTATTACGGAACGGGTGCGCGCGGGTGTGCGGGACTACGAGCATGGGCGGGTCGTGAACGGGGTTGGAGGTGGGTTCGGGATTGGGGTCAAGGTGGGTGATCGAGACAGAGACGGGGACAGGGAAGGGGACGGGGAGATGTCGCGGGATGAGGAGGCGGATGAGATGGAGTTGGACGGTGAGCCGGAGGCTGAGGACGACGACTAGGAATGAAAATGTGGGGACCTCTTGCTATTCTCCCTGTATGTACTAACACATGCTTGTATCGGATATCCGGAGGGACTACTAATGACTAGGTTTTTCTTGGGACCGGCTACTGCGAAGGCGCGTGGGCTGCATGGATCCTGGTCATAGAAACGGGTATAGAAGCGCTCGACGTCGGGCAATCACCCCGTGAACTCAAACACACCCAGCCTCTCCTCCCCTCCATAAAACTCGAATCCTACATCGCCCGGAAGGGGACACAACGAGCCACGTTCGATTTTATTTGCAGAGGCACTCGCTCGCGTTCTCGACGCCCGCGCACGAAAAACAGGCGTGCGCGCCTGCCTGGATGCATTGGCTCACGAGAGTCATAAGATAATGTTCTCCACGAGCGTTGGCACCCCCAACGCACAATGGCCGGCACGATGGTGATGTGTTTACCAGGCTCGGATAACATGACGGTGAATACGACCGCAGTGGTTGGAAGTGACCCCTTAGGACCTGCCTAGTATGTTGCGAGGCACCGTAAGGTCCTCGACGTCTGTCCTCGTTTTCGTCGCTAGCTCACGCCGAATTATATCGGATGTGTGGATTGGACCTTCTGGGGGCCTGGCAATGGGCGGGGAGCGCGAATCAAGTCCACTACATGGCCGCCATCGACGGTCGGGAGTGGCCTAATTTGCATGTTTTAAACTTGAGGTTGTCTTGATGTATCATAGTCCCGGGCCTCTGAGACCACTCAAGGTCCTTTCCAGCTACACTTTACAGCTGGGAGCCTGCAGCGTTCCCCGATCGTCCGGGCTCTGTGGATGCGTTCTGTAGACACCGTATGTGATGAATACTATGACTACATGTATTTAGTATCTGCGAGTTCGTAGTCCGGAGCGCTGGACTTGGGAGTGAGCGCTTAGATGGCCCTCGCCACTTTACTCACAACACCCACCTCCAAAGCATGGACTTACGCTCTGTTCAGCCGCTCAGAGCGGATTTCACTCATCCCAGTGCTAGCGTCGTCAGCGCATACAGCATCTGTCGCGCTGCCGAGCGTGTCGTCGACCCCATCCAGGACCACTGGCCACCGGACGACCTGACGGTGAAGGAGAAGCTGATCAACATTCGGATCCTGGGGCATCTCCTCTCTCAGACGGGTCTTCTTTCTGACGCAGCTATCTCCACCGTGACGACTGTCATCTTTTCCTGTCGAATGGGCCCAACGGGTTCTGGCGAAGCGGATGTGGAGCGTTTGAACAACACGGGGAAGTTCTACAGCGACTATTTCTTACGTGCATGTGAGTGTCTTTCCGTCCAGATTGTGGTTGACCTGTCTGACGCAGTCGCGATCGAGTCCGCAAGTTCAAGGGCCCCACTCCCAACGTTTCCTCGCACCCGTCTCGGCCCTCGTTCCAGCGCACGAAAGACGAGGTCAACCAGATACTCGCCTCGACCCCCAAGAGTTACGCCCGCTCAAGAGAACTGGTGTGTCATATCAAATGCCATTTTCCCAACACTCCCGTTGTTCTCATACCACCTGCAGGCAATGCAACGCGAGGATTTTCGCTGCATCGTGACGCGTGTACTCGACCTATCTCGCGCCCGAGAGCTCTCCGGTGACCAAGAAGCTCAGTCGCTCGAGTTTTGTCACATCTTCGCAGAATCCACCAACCAAGACGTTGAGGATAACGCGAAAAAGGTAGATAAAGTCTTGATTCTGAACAGTGCAATTAAGCACTCTGAAGCGCGACTACAAGTGCAATGTGTGGAGTGTGCTAAGAAGCTTTGGCTACACCGCCATTGTCGGCGACTTCGCCACTGCCAACAAGATTCATTCGCTGGAGAATTCGATGATAATGATTCACGTTTTGCACGACCACTTCGACAGGCTTGACCTATGGTTTGAACCAATCGAGGTGCGTCATTGCCTCCAATCCCTTGTGCTTCAACTCAACGGCAGTTAGGGCGTCCCGAATCGCTATCGGATGCGCACGGTTTGGATACTACAGCACGGGCTGGTCGACGGCAAGGAGGTTACCTTCCAGTCGACTCGCCCAAACTTACCACTTCCTAACTCCGAATACCTGCGTATCCATGCCGCGTGTTGCAGGGTGGCGCACATGTCGGGCGCGTCGGGTCTCTTCGATGAGCTCGAAAGGCACCTGACATCGGATCCCGATCCCACCTTAGAAGTGCCGGAGTTCGCGCAGGCGCTGCACGCGCACTTGGACCATCTCTTTTTGACTGCTATTGAAGCCCATTAGAAGAGCACAGAGGAATTTGTAATTATAATGATTCGGGTCGCGTTATTCTACAAGTAGGCGGAGTGCAAAACAGAGTTAACCGACAGCGACGCCTCGGATCGTGAGTCTGGTACGCGTCACAGACGCAGCGGTTCCTCCGAGTCGTAGCATCGGCTGCCAGGGAGCGGGTGGAAGCGGATGGGCATTATCACGTCCAAATGCTTCGACATGCCTGCCGCCCACGTTCGAGCCCAGCTCGCGATGGACTACAACGACGAGTATGGATGTGGGCATGGGCATAGGCACGCGTTGAGTGGCACCGCGGGCGGGAAGAAGAGGCGTTTTTTTGAGAGCGGGACGGTGTGGGACCCGGTGTAGAAGGTCATTATGGGGCGCGTGCCTGGGGGGTACGGGTCTACGAGCATGTCAGATGGGTCGTGGACGTGGTTGAAGGTGGGTTCGGGTTTGGGGTCAAAGTGGGTGATCGAGACAGAGATGGGGACGGGGAGATGTCGCGGGAGGAGGCGGATGAGATGGAGCTGGATGGTGAGCCGGAGGTTGAGGACGATGAGTAGGAATGAATGAAATGCGCAAGCCCCAGGTATCGCCGACCATTATCCATTCCCAGTAGCTACTACATGTAATCAATGCCTATCATGAGGCATGGCTTCGTTCGGTAATAAATGGGATGGAGAAAGAAACAAAGAAACAAAGAAATGCGCAATGTGAGGACCTCTTGCTATTCTTCCTGTATGTACTAACACATCCCTGTATCGGATATCCAGAGGGACAGCTAACGACTGGGTTTTGTTCTTGGAACTAGCGGCTACTGCGACGACACACGACCAGTGAGAGACCACCGTGCTGTTAAAGACGGCGGCGGGTATACGAATCAGTCCTCGACCCCGACGTCGGTCAACCTCGATCACCCCGTGAACTCGAACACGCTAAGCCTCTCCACCCCTCCACAAAACTCGAACCCCGCATCGCCCGGGAGGGGACAGAGCGAGCTGCATTCGGTCTCGTTCGCGGCTATGGCCCCGGCAGCGATCCCGTCGTTTGTGCAGAGGCACTCGCTCGCGTTCTCGACGCCCGCAAACGAAAAATCGGCGTGCGCACATGCCTGGAGGCATTGGTTCACGAGGTCGAGGTTGGACGCGACGATCTGCAACGCCGAAGTGTTGAACGCCGGGGCCTCGGCGGTGTCGACTATGCAGCCCTGGTACGCCCAGGTCCCGGGACGCAGGGCGGGGACCGTGTACACCTGCATGGGCGTGTCTTCAGTCAGCATCGTCTTGTGGATCCGGATGCTCGCCAACGACTCGGATAGCATCGTACGAACCTGGATGCTCCAGGCTCCTCCGCAAGCGAGAGTGGCGTCCCCAGGGCAGGCCATGTCGCACACTGCCGCGGCGCTGTCGTTGAGCGGGGCCTTAAGCCCCGTGCCGCAGTGGCACTCGTCGCCGAACTCGACGCCGGCGTACCCGAACCCGAGCGCGGCGCACGAGGTGATGCAGGACGCGGGCGTGTTGTCGGCGACGATGGTGGTCACATCGTCCGCGATGATCCGTGCGGGGTTGTCGACTGCGCAGGGCGATAGCGTCGTCCAGTTGAGCGGGATGGAGGGGGGCGCGAAGGCGCGGGTAGCATGGGCGAGGGCGAGGGCGACGAGCACGGTAATGAGGATCATGACGAGTGGTCCTGGACTTGGACTTGGTGACTGGACGCCTACGTTCGAGCGCGCAGAACGATGGATGCGAGGGCCCTCGTTTTATGTGTGCAGCAGTGAGGGGCAGAACGAGGCCTTGCGGTGAGAGCATGTTGACAATTCCAGCTCGTAGTGCTCGCGTTAAGGGCGCAAGAAGCAGGAATCCCCGGCGTTGTGGCAGATCCGCTCGATTGGCAGGGAAGGGCCGCAGAACGCGGGGTTTTTGCTCGAATGCACTTGGTAGGATTCAGGACAGAGATGCCACACAGTTTTCGGGAGAGACTCTGTCGAAGGACTCGGAGGGGCGCGGAACAAGTGCAGAAGGTTCTCTACGGTGCGTTGGAGAAGTCTGTGCGCGCATGACTGCAAGGCACGACGGTCACCAGGGCTCGAGGAGACGACACTATGTTCGAGGACCAGGCACAGATATCGGTAGGAAAGCCGGTTCGACAACTTCAATGGCGAAGCGGGAGCTGTGTGGTAATGAGTAAGTATGACCGTAGTGGTTGAAGATGGTTGGTACCTGCCTGACGTCGGGGGAAGGTAGTAGCCAGGTCCGGCACAGTGCTTGTTCTTGTGCTTACATCATATAGAACGAAGTGTGTCTCAATCGTTCCGGAGACCCGGTATTCGGAGGTGAAAAGAGTCGCCAGCTAACTCAAGTCGCTTGATCATCATTCGAGTAAGTATACTATGCAGTGTACATCATGAGCGACCCACAGGTTGGCGCAGCCTCTTCTTTTGCATTTGCTAGTAGTTAATATCAGTTTGAGTGGTCCCTTGAAGTTAACATGAATGTCGAGGGGGTGAAGGCTGCTCCCCTCCAGGATACTCTGCAGAAATTGGTGGTCGCGACGATAGCTCCGGTGAATCCCCATCGGGAAAGACAGACGCACCTTGATGGGAATTTGACGCCTATTCAACGTTCAACGCAACCCGGCCCAAGAGTCAAGCGACGACGTAAGTTAGACCCAGTGCTCTATTGCATCCTCGTGAAAATTGATATCAATATTTGGAAGGATATGCTACAGCTCATTGCACTGGCTGCAGAAGAGAGTGCCGAGCTCTTGCTTGTCCTGAACGATGTTGATTTGTCACATTATCCTCGGGTTCAACGGATTCAAGAATGAGTTAGAGATACAGAGCCCGAACCGTCCTCGCCGGCGATTATGGACCAACGTCCGCACCCTGCCCCTAATTTCCCATTACCGCCCCAAGTCACGAGGCCACCTCCCCATTCAGGCCCGGGACGTCGAAGATTGTGGATCTAGACCGACTGGCAAGCAAGGAACACATGGGCCAAAGGCAACACGAATGGGGCTCACGAGTAAGTTCAGCCCCCCACTCTCGCAATCCTAGGATTTGAGTCCCGGAGCCAGCGTGACTGCGACATCTCGTTAATCGTTTGTGAAGACTTCATCGCATAACACAATTGGCACTCAACTGCGGCCAGCTGCAGTGAAGATGCGGTAACCGCACTCGTCAGCACTTGCATGAACAAGTATCCCTCACGCATGGTCATTGCTACATAGCGCGTACAGGCATATCCCCATAATGATACATCGCATAGAACATCCGCCAGCGCTCGACGAGAGGAGGAAACCGTCCGAGTCGAAGAGATACACGAGAAATACGCACGAAGCTGCATCAGCTCCCAATCGGCTCCCAGCCCTCTCCGAAGCCGTTGGTCCAAGCGTGCGGGGCTTCATGTTGTGCATTGCAGCCTGCGCGTGCGCGTGTGCCCCCTCAACCCGTCCGTCACCTTCCATCGCCCTCGGCCTATCCGCCGATCACGAGAGGCGGCGAGGAGAAAGCGAAGCGCCTAGTAGAGACGGATGGGCTTGCCCATGGTTGACTTGATGTGGAGCGACTTGACGTTCTGCCAGTTCTTCTTGAGGAGCGAAACCAGGAAGTTGATGCCTAAGAACTATATCAGAACATCCACAGCTCGAGAGGAGAAACACAGGACGTACTCAGCATGACGTTGCCGAGGACCTGGTCGTCAGTCATCTGGACGTGGCCGACGGCGACACCCAAGCAGAGAACCTTCTTGAGCTGGAACTTGATGGTTGAGCGGACCTCAGTGAGCTTGTTCTGGAGGTCCTCGGCGTGCGAGACGGGCGTCGGAAACTTGCCAGCTGCGGAAGGACAGGTGAGCGGGGTCCAAGGAACCGCGAGGACGAACGCGTACCCTTGGAGAGACCGGGACCGAGCAGACGGGGGATCTGCTTGATGAGGGCCTCAGAGGCAAGGAAGGCGTCGTACTGCTTGGCAAGCTTCTTGACGAGCTTCTTGTTCTTGTTGAGCTTCTTCAAGTCGTCGACGGACTTGTACTCAAGGTCAATCTGCTTCGCGCGGTCGATATCGGCGGCATCGGCGAGAATGCAGATGGACATGCGGGGGCGGGGGACATGGGGGAGCCTGGGATTCGGCGCGTGGGTTGGCGCTGCGGGAGAATGGTCGGGTAGGACGAGGAGGACTCACTTGACGGTGCCCGAGAAACGCTTGTCGCGCTGGGGGTCGTAGTTCTTGAGGCCAATCTGGAGCTCGACGGTCTCGACAAAGTTGCGTCTCTTCTCGCCGTTGGCGGAGGCGAGAAGCTCCTGGATAGAGCCCCGCACGCTTGACACTGAGAGCTTGCTTCCGCTACACGGCGCATCGAGCAGAGCAAAGATGTCAGCGTTGCGGCCGACGTTGTGGCCGACGGTGGAACGCACCTCATGCTTTTTGGTTGGAGGTCGTTGGGTCTTGAGGGCTGTTCGCGGTTGTGGAGACGTTCGTCGTCGCTGCCGTCCCAAATCTTAATCTTTGGTGTGGCTGCCGTGGGAATCAACTGTATAGCGTGACAGGCCGTGACAGACCATCACAAGGACCGTTCGGCCCGCGTCTCCGGCTGCGTCTCGCGTGGCAATGACGCAACCCGCCCTGGCCTCGCCTGCGTTCGACTCGCACGCCACGCCGAAATATCATATCATTACCTTCCTGCCTGTCCTTCCGCTCTGTCGCTAGCTGCGATTCTAAGCATTCCTTCCATCTGGAACAATGACAAGGTTCGCATAGAGCAGCCCAGGGTCCCGCAACACCCACCAGCAAGCAAGCTTATCGAAGTCCAGGTGAGCTTCTTCCGAGCATACATCCGCAGGCCTACATGGATTCCATACATACCTGCAAAGAGACGTCTTCGCTATCGCTTCTGACTGACTGACCCATTTTTGGAAACGATATCACGCTCAAGGTGTCCGCTTCCAGATACCCGTCGCGCGTGCGCAAGCGGCGTACCCGCGAATTCCATGGCTGAGTTTCCCTGGTACGTGGAGTTCATGTACAGCAGAGAGGCGGATTTTGCCCATCATCATTCTCTGGTGTTCTGCTACGAGTGTCAGCATCGGTTTGGAGAGCTGGGCTCGTCTGTATATCCCGGACACGCGGCCCATTCCCTCTCGTCGGCGTGGAATGGACGTTCGTTCGATTCCCTGCCTCAACCATGTCTTCAAAATTAGAGCCAACGCGCTGTACCTTCAATGCAACCCCCCGTTCCCTCGTCTGGTCGCTGCCACGGTCTCCGCGATGCTACGTTTCTTGTCATCGTGATTAGTGGCGTGTGCTCAGAGAGGGAGACGAAGGACACTATAAACGGTGCGTTGGGGTGTTCGAAGGCTTTGCTCAAATCGATATCGCCGTTGCTGACTATATCGGCGGGGAAGCGACTGTATCCGGCAGCCCCGCGAGTTACGTCGTTCACGCAGGGATTCCGCTCGTGGCTCGGGGGCGCAGCGGCCTCGCATACGCGCATGTATGCGCTTGATCAAAGCAGATACCAGACATACAGGGAGGCTACTTTCTCCGTGGACCCTATCGGGGGGTGTCTGGCGGGGAACGGTTACGGACCTGACAGTCCTCCTGCGATCCTGCCCCGAATGCGATATCTGTGGATGAGCTACGAAGTCGTACTGACCCTTTTGGACGTAGCTTTTCAGAGAGGGGCGATAGAACCCCGGGCACATCCCCCATTCATCGTTCAATCGGCGCACGTCCAACAATGCACTGCGAAGATGTCGTCAGCTTCGGTTGTTGCCTTGTCCTCGAGGGTTCTCAGGAACGAGAAGAGGTTCGTGGTCAGCGAGCGGATTCTTGGCATGCATGGACGGTGGAACTGCGAACTCGGTACGGCGAACCATATATCACCTACGTCAACTAGTTTTCCAAACCGCAAGGATCCCATCACTACCATCGAAGTAGGGCGGTCGAACGCCCTGCTTACTTATAGACCTCTAGATGCCTGCGATCCGCACGACCCCGGCAGCGATGGACTACGACCGCTACGACGCCTTCCTCCATCACATCTTCAAGCAGACCCAGGGCGATGCCTGGTTCCGGCCCAACGAGGACAACATCGCCGTAGGTGTCGCCCTTCGCATCGAGAGCGGCGAGTACCGCCTGTTCCCCTACGAGGACCTCGGACTTGAACCCTTTGAGGCTGCGGTGCGTGTTCTCAATCCAGCCGTCGCTGTCAAGGTTCGAAGCGCAGCTGTCCACGCCGCGTTCGTTGAGGTGTACGTCTCTCGTTCTAGTTCGGAGGTCAACTTTATTGACGAGATGACGACCCATAGTGGACCGGAAGACAAGTCCATCTACATAGATGTCAACACCCGCATTCAGGTCTTGGACACGATGGTCGACCTGCCCACCGGAGACAAGGAGCAGAGCGCAGCTTTCATTGTGAGTCCCTTCCCTCAGGCTCGTACACGTCTTGTCCATCCCGGAGCGCATATCGCCAAAGCCCTTCTGTACTCGGCCCTGGTCTTATGACCGCATGCGACAGGCACCCGTTCGAGTCAGCGAAGGAAGCTTCTTTGGAGCGCCCTGCGATGTTCTGTCATCGGCGTTGCCATTCTGCTTCTTCTCTTCGCGTTCTTGCGCGGAGCAGCGTCCCTTTATCAGAATATTATTCCAAGTCATCGAGAAACACTGAGGCATGTCACGGTGTCTTAAAATGACGGAATGGACAGCCTTTGATTTTTCCATGATCAGCGTTCACGTTCATTTCACTGACAAATATTTTGATACGTTTAGCGTGACGAACGCGTCCTGGTGGTATGGTCAGACTCAATCGACACGATCGTCCCGACCTGCCACGATTTCGAGGACCGACTCATCAAGCTGCTGTGGCGTTCTAGGGGCGCACCATCGCATGCCATGAGCTTGAGCAGCCGCCCGGCCAGCATGCACGGTGAGTCGTTGTTATCCAACGTTCATGCTTCTGCTCTTCGTTGTTCGGTCCAGATATCCGGGTATATGAGGCTTTTAAGTCGCTATGGCCATTAGTGAGAGATTTCGTAGCGCATTAGTTCCCTACATTTTCTAGACCATGAAGGACTATGAAGACTTCGCGACTTCCCCTGTATCTACCGTATTTCGTATGCTGACAGTATGCCGCGGTGTCTTCCGCAGAGTCGATCTCGGCTAGTTCCACACAGCATTTGAACACTCAGGCATCCAACAGGCAACGTCGCATGTCCCTTTCCGCGCTCGGCACCGGTACTACGGGCAGAGTCACCCCCCGCGGGGTTTTCGTAGGCTCAGGCGGTGTGCTCGGGATGAGTTTGGACGACCTCGGGCAGGATCAGGGAATCGCGCCGAGCGAAAAGGGTGCGCTCGGAGATGGGGACCTGGAGACGGGCCCCGAGCCAAGGAGGGCGGTGCTTCTGGCTCCGTTCTACAACGGAATCGCGGCCGGGTTGAGTACATGTGAGTTGCCTATTATTTTCCGTCTGGCTGGGTAGTCGAGCGTTCGGGGTTGTTACGAAACTGACAATATTGCTCTGTGCAGTTTTCATCGGTCGCGGCGTGAACGTCCTACTTCAGGAGTTCCAGCTCGCAGGGAATTACCTGCGGTTTGTGTTGTGCGCCACCCTTCCCCTCTCTTTCTGTGTATCTTGGGTAAGCCTTCCTCGGCGTTCATCTGGAAACGATCCTTATGTAGTCCCGGTGGTGGTAGTTCTTCACCCTCCAGATTGTTCAGAACGTCTCAATGTGCATCGGACCCGTTGGTCAGTACCACCAGAACTCGAAGTATTATTCCGCTGTCCCCCCGCGCCCGAACAAGGGTGTAGACAACAACCTGCCACACATCACCATCCAGATGCCTGTGTACAAGGAGAGCCTAGATACGGTCTTGTGAGTACCTTGCTAGCCCCTCGACAGATGTGCGCTAACAACCGGTTGAAGAGCGCCCTCCATCGAGTCGCTGAAGAGGGCCATGCAGACGTACGCTCGCCAGGGAGGAACCTCGACAATTTTCATTAACGATGACGGTCTCCGGCTCCTCTCCGTCGAAGAGCGCAACGCCCGCATCATCTTCTACGCCAACCACGGTATCGGCTGGGTCGCTCGGCCAAAACATGACTCGTCGCCTGGAGGCTTCAACCGCGCCGGACGCTTCAAGAAGGCATCGAATATGAACTATGGCCTGGCACTGTCACTCAAGGCGGAGAAGCACCTCGCGGACCTCCTCGCGCGTGAGAGGGCGCACCCGTCGACGCAAGAGACCCCGTCCCCAAATGGCGAGGAGGTACGCTACGGGATGCAATACCGCAACCACGACGGCGAAGACCAAAGAGGCATCAATCTTGGCCAGGGCCAGCGCGTGCGCATGCACGCCGAGAGCGAGTGTGGCTCGCAGTCGGACGCTTACGATGACCTCGAGGAGAAGGCGCTCCAGATGGCCATCGACGAGGTCTACGAGGGGAGCGGGCGGCGGTTCCGTCCGTGGGCAGCGAACGGGCGCGCCTGCAGACTGGGAGAGATCGTGCTGCTTGTGGATTCGGACACAGTCGTACCTGAGGATTGTCTTAGAGACGCGGCGCGGGAGATGACCGAGTGCCCGACAGTGGCGATCATTCAGCACGAGTCAGACGTGATGCAGGTCGCGCATCACTATTTCGAGAACGGTATGGCTTATTTCACACGCCGGATCCACAAGTGCATCTCGCTCGGTAGGTCATCATATGCGAGGCTGGAGGCTTGGCTTTGTGACTGACGCGGTTGACGCAGGCGCTGCGAATGGCGAAGTCGCACCTTTTGTCGGTCACAACGCGTTCCTACGCTGGAAGGCGCTTCAAGATGCCGCGTTCGTCGACCCAGCTGATGGCCAAGAGAAGATCTGGTCCGAGTCTAACGTATCGGAGGATTTCGACATGGCGCTCCGTTTGCAGCGACGCGGGTATATCATTCGGTGGGCAACGTACTCGAAGGGCAGCTTCAAGGAGGGTGTCTCACTCACTGTTGATGACGAGCTCAATCGCTGGCAAAAATACGCGTATGGTGAGCGATCGTGTACATGCTAGGCTGGATGCAGCTTCTGAAGGCCTAGCACATAGGGTGTAATGAGCTCCTTTTCAACCCGCTCGTGCAATGGTGGAGGAAGGGTCCGATCGCACACCAGATCCGCATGTTCATATGGTCGGGTGCACCTCTCCATTACAAGTTCTCAATGATGGCCTACATGTTCTCATACTGTGAGCATTTCATATCGAGTGCCCACGCAAGCGTTGCTAACGGTTTTGTACATGGCAGACGGTATCTCCGCCGCGATCACGATCAGCATCTTGAACTATGTACTCCTTGGATTCCAATTCCCGGTTGACGGATTCTACCAGCATAGTTTCGAAGTCTGGCTCGCCGTTACTGTCGTCTTCTTCAGCTCTGGAAACGTGGGGTTTACGCTCCTTGAATACCGCCTTGGCCATAAGCCCTTCGTAAGCGACATGACCTTCTGAGGAGATAGCTCGCTGATCAACTTTGTAGCTTAGCTCAATGCTCGAGAACATTACCTGGATTCCGTTCTTGTGTGTCCTCTCACTCACTTTTAGTCGTGAGAGGCTAAATTCCATCTATAGCTTCTTCTTCTTTGGCGGGCTCTCAATTCCAGTTTCACAAGCAATTCTTGCTCATTGCTTCTCATACAATATGACATGGGGCGCTACGAAGAAGGAAGTTGAGCGGTCGAACTTCTTCAAGGAAATTCCCAAAATATTCAAGCGTTTTTGGTTCTCGTGGCTCCTCTCTTGGGTACTCATCATCGGAATGGTCATTACCAGCACGCCACTTGTACCTATAGAGTGGTGTGTTGACGGATCAGCTTGGGCTGTCATCTTTCCCCTCGCTGTTGTAGCAGGCTCTCATATTCTGTTTCCTGTATGTCCAACACATTCTTTCGATTGTGCCTTCATTCTCACATCTTCTTTCAGATCATCCTCAACCCCTGGTTAATGGTGTTTTCATACTAGATGAATGTCACTGTGTGTGCACTTGAACTGTTAAAGGTGCTAGCCTGCCTAGATAGATAAACTATCATATTATATACTTTGTACTGGTGGTGTGAGGAGACATCTTTTGATAAACTTGGGCTATTAAGGCAAAGGATCTGACTGTAAGCTGAATACAAAGGATCTTAGGGTTAGGGTGGTGGCGCGAGCTTGTGAGCGCTGGGGCGAAGTTGGCAGACAGGCGGTGGGTAAAGAACCCTACCGCAGCCTGTTTCGTCTAT
>JAKLMY010000198.1:0-55211 GCA_022814645.1 Ganoderma meredithae
GGATAGCGTGTGCGCTGTCTATGTTACAGAAGAGAAGCAAACCTGTATACGTAGATACTGCCAATACACGAGAATTTTAAAAAAAAAAAAAAAAAAAAAAAAGACGTGGTCCCGCATCCTCCAGAGGAGACCCTTACCGCCTTCTGGATCGGTATCAATGGCACCGGCGACACCTTGCACAACACCACAGTAATGCCTTTGGTATCCTCATGTAGACTTCTCCCTGACACGAATGCGATGTAGCTCGACTTCAAGGCTTTCTGGGAGCTTGAGATGCAATCCTTATTCGGAGCCGTGGTACGTACCGAAGCGACGATTTTCTCACTGTTCGCCTTCGCTGATACATGTGACATGTCGACTAAACAGCAAAATGCCTACGACCACTACCTCCGCGGGACGTATCTCTTCATCACCCTCCCGCCCCTGGAGCGCTCCCCGGACCACATCGGCACGTCTATCGCGCCGCTCTACAAGCAGAACATCATCGACTACAACACGGCGCTCCTAAGCCACACCCAGCGTTTCGCCGCGGCGCACAGGGACGTCAACATCCTGACATTTGATGCGCGCGCGTGGTTCGACGAGATCTTGGACACCGCGGAGGACCACGGATTCACGAATATAACTGGGTACGAGCATGGTTGTTTGCAATTCGATAGGAGTGATGCATGCTCAGATGCGCGCATGCTCAGGTTTTGCGAGTGCACGGACCCGACGTTCTTCTGGTTCAGTACGTGCAGTGGTGCTCTTGCGCAGAGCCGTCATGATCTCTGACCCTACTACTCCAGATACAGGCCATCCGACAGCTCATGTTCACCGTCTTCTCGCAGGGGCGATCGAATCTGAGTTGAAGAGAGCCTCCGTCTTCTGAAGATACGGTCAAAAATATGCCGCGGTGGAGTCGATGAAACTGAAGTGATAGCCTGGACAGAGGAGGAAGAATAAATGATTGCTTGGTAGGGGTAGCCAGATGAATGGGAGAATACAAAACACATAGCGAAGAGGATAGCAATACATGACACCCGAAAACATAGGCCCGAAAGGAGAGGTATTGTTATGGTGCTAAACGAGGGTCTGTGATTCTGTTTCACTGGGTGAATGCCGCAAGTCCATGAGATATCTGTCCAGAACATCGCAATGCTCGTCGTCTAAAGAACCAAGTGGCCCGTCGACGATCGAGGGCGCATCAAGTGCGTCTCCGAGTCTGCGGAAGGCCGCGGCAACCTCACGGATGGATGTCGGAACCGCGGGTGCAGACGGGGACGCCGTCGACGCGCAGGCATCGCATGACAAAAAGAAGACGGTTTTTGCCACCTGCTGGGCGTCCCGGACGTTCTCCATGAGATCAACGAGCCGGGAGGCGTGAGGGGTCCGCTGCTCTTCTTCTGCTAGCGCCTTCGCCGCCTCGAGGTTCGCCCTCAACCGCTTGACCTCGGCGATCTTGCTCTCGAGTTTCTTCTGGAGAGCCGCAACGCGCTCGAGTGTCTCCCGAACGTGCGCGGTGGCGTCAGGGAGGACGACTTCGTGGATACCGACAACGAAGGAGAGGACCATGACGTCGACTGCCGTCAGTATCGCCGAGGTGAGGGGCGAAAATGGCACTGCAATCACAGACTAGGGATCCCGATATCAGCATAGGTCGTCTCGCTCATCTGGGAAGGGGAAGTACGCACAGCGGCACGGACAACGTTCTGCAGCAGTTTACGCCGATGCATCTTCTCTTCCGCCTTGATCAGCTCGTCGCGTGCCACGAAGAGGGCCGTGGCGTCGTCGATGCTCTTCTGGAGCTCGTCTTCAACGTCACATAGGACCTTGTAGTGTTCCGCAAAGCGCGCCTGGTGCTTCTTGCTGGTGCTCCTGCAGACATAGCCAGGTGTCACTGTTATTTGCACGGTCGCCGTCTCCAGACCCTGTGAGGCAAAATCAGGGAATGGCCCTTTGAAGATGCGTCTGACCTACCCCGAGAACGATTGTCCGCTGGCACAGCAATCTCTCACGGAACTCGGCCACAGTCAAGGACGAGATTTGCTCGTTCTGCGAGTCGTGATATTGTTGAAGGAGTGTGATAATGGAGTTCGCGGCCTCGATCGCCCTACGTATCTCAGTCTTGATAGGCGGCAGGACTGTGTTAAACGAGAGCTCCTTTGTCGAGCCAGCCCGAGAATGTTTCCATCCTTGGCGGTCCCCTACAAGTATACGATGAGCACTTGCGTAAGACGAGACGATCGGACGCGATGTCACGCACAGCATGTGCACGGAAGGTCATCCTTAGTGTCCGCATCGGCTGCCTTGGTCCCCGCTCCAGTGGTTTCCGAAGGATCGGTCGGAAGGGTCTGGCGCGCGTTACTGTTGGGATTTGGCTCAGGTGCCGGCGAAGCACCGCTTTCTGGGGCTACGAAAGGAGGTGTCCCTGTTGAACTAGACGGAAAAGCGGAGTCGGTGTGGTCCATCGTGCCAAGTTGCCAACGACGTGCTGGTCAGCTTGGGAGGTGGTCGAAGAGGAACGATGATGGTGGTGGCGTCAGGGCCAATCTACCCCGCTCGTCGGTCCGGGACGGGCCCAACGGATTTATCAGCACGCTGACGCATGACCCGCGGTGGCTTTTGCTGCTTCCGCGGCCGCTCTCTCAAGATCTCAAGAGTCTTCCGACATAATAGCAGGTAGATGAAGCAACAATATAGAGGGTATAAAGCCCGTCGTGTACATATTCAGATCATGCCATCCATGTAGATCGTAAAATACATAGTCCTCGTCCTCTTCCTGCCATCATCACCGAATTCTATATCTAGACGACCCCTCAGATGTAAATAGGGAGGGTCGGGTTCAATCCCTTCCAGTCTGGTCCCTCGACGAAGCCCTTTTCATCAATCAAGAAGTCCTTGAGGAAGTTTGTCAAGTTAAAAGTCAGGAGCCATAACGAGGGAGGAGGCTCACCATCGGGCATTCGACGAGCGCGCCGCGAACCTCCGACAAACGATCCTTAACACGCGATAGCGGCATGTCGGGGACGACGTGGCCGGTCATCACATTGGGCACGTAATGCTATGGGGCCCCATCCATGAGCAAAGGTCGGAAAGCAGCGAAGACTGTACTAAACACTTACTTCGTAGTCGCTCCAAGAACGGATGAGGTTGGTGGGCACGGGCCTGAAGATCTCCGTGAAGATCTCGCGGTTCTTGCGCGCGGTGTTGTTCCAGAGGTCATTCGTGGAATCGGCCAGGGGGTCGGCAACCATGCCGTCCTCGTCCTCGCCCGTCTCGTCGTCGTTGGGAACAGGCACGGCGCGCATGAACGAGTCGGGGCGATCATGCAAACCACACCACTGAGGCGCAATGAGACCGAGATGCTCTGCACTACTTTGTCAATAGCGACAACTGGCAACGATGTGGCACACTCACCCCTGTAGAGCTTGCGGCGGAGCGTAGCGGCAAAGCGACCAACTTCGTACGGCTCGCCATCCATGGTCGAATCGATCATGTCCTGGTCTTCAACAACAAGTGCGATCTCGGAATCGCCGTCGCCCTGTGCGGCAACCATGAGCAATCCGACAGCCTGATGAGATGGTCGTACGTCCTACCTTCTGACTACGGTCGTTCAGGTTCGCGGATCCCAGCTAGGGACAACCAATCAGGACGATGACACTCGAAGGGGAAGGCCTCGACTGCGCTCACAATAACCCGCTTGTCGTCCACGACCATGAGTTTCGAGTGGATGTAGAGCAACTCCGACACGTATGCGTTCCGCTCCTCGTCCTCAGTACCCAGCCACCGTTCCTCAATGAGATTCGTACGGTCATGCAGCATGTGCTGCACCACGTTGTCGGACACCACGTCGTCCGCGCGGAGCTCCTCCGCCGCCTGACGCCAGCGATCAATGATCTCTCGTGCCTCTTCGATGCTCCCCGGAAGCGGATACTTCTCTGTCTTCAGCTCGGGTTTCTTACCAGAGGTCGTCTGTTCCTCGAGGCTCCTGCCTGTGGGAATGGCGACGGAGGCCTCCTTGGGATCCTCGGGACCCTCACCGAGCCCGATCCACAGCCGGCCGAGAGCGATGTTGACTTGATGGAAGGGAACACCGCTGCGCTCTTCAATACGATGCAAGTACGAGTCTGCAGAAGAGGACGTGGTAAGCACAACGTCACGGGCCCAAGCATGCAGGTACTGCATACCCCATGGCGCGTTGATACGGTCGTAAGCACGCAGGTGGTAGAACCGAATGTAATCCGATCTAGCGATATACCGATCAGCGACGTAGTAGCTAGCATGGACAAGGGCACGTACGGCTCAAATCCAGCCTTACGGACTTCTTCATAAATGCTATGTCCACCACGGTTCATAGTACGGTACTGGGCTGCCATGATGGTCTTGACAGACGTCTCATCTTTGACTAAGGTGGGTGCATCATAGTCAGCTGTCTGCATTCCTTACACTGATATGTCCTCACCTTGACCGGCGAACCCAGGGACCTCGGGGATAACGACAACGACCTGCGACTCTACTAAGCGTTCGACAGATGAAGTATCAAGCGAAATGACGGACCCGGAACTTCCTGCCCTCGCGGCCCGCCCGGATGATGCGCTCCACGAGCGCTTTCGCGACCTGGTTCTTCACCGGCCCTTCATCCTGGGTGTTGGAGATGCTGTGGGGAATATTAGCAAACCGCAATTCAGGCCCATCGCATGAAACACGAACAAGAATTGATTCTCTGTGTGATGCTCGTCAACAAGCAGCAGAGTCAGAGGAACCACGGGACTCACCGATATAGATGAAATGCTGGGACTGCCGGATCAGCTCGATGTCTAGGACGCCTTGTTAGTGCCGGTTGTGTGACGAGCTGCCAGGTGGGCTAACGTACAGGCGTTCTGGATGCTGCGCTCTGTCAAAACGCCGTGGCTCCAGTCGGAGACACTGCGGACAACCTGCACATGGCAGGTGCCATGAGTAATCGGGTAGTCGCTGCTGTCATCACCATCATCGAAGTATTGGTGGAAGCGGTCTTTGAAATGTCTGCCTATCTCATGCCAATGGTTGCGGTGAGGATGACCTGAGACATGGCGTGTCAGCATCAAGCAGGTCGCAAATACAGGGGATTGACGTACGGACGACGGCCTCGTTGGGCGACGCCTCAATGTTGTGAGGAAGCGCGAGCCAGTCGAACCGCCTGAAGATCCATATATAGATGAGCGAGACTGTGGAAATGCAGACGAGTGAACACTAACGCGTCGGCACGGTACTATTCGCAAACAGCTTTTAGCTAGCGACAGCACAGGTACTTATAAGAAATCTTACCTTGCGCTTCTTGACCTCGTTCCAACGCTCGACGAAGTGCTGAACGATATCCAGGACAGCCTCGCCAGTGAGAGTCATGTGCACGTCGTGCCACGGCATGCGCGCGGATTCCAGCGAACTAAGGCCGTTGCTGACGTAGTTAGGGACGTCCTGAAAGTCCATGATGCGAGCGTTGTTGTAGTCCTGGCCCGGGAATAGGGTCGCGAAGGGGTTGGCGGGATGCACATCTGCGAGGGGATGAGAGTGCGTGTCCCAGCGACCGAAACAGAGGTCAAGACCACCAATACACGCATAGTGGTTGTCGACAACGACGACTTTCTCGTGGTGCGACCAGAACTCAACATCGTCTAGTCGAAGAGGCAATCGCTGTGAGCACACTTTGACAGTTCTGATCCTGCATACGACTAATTACCTTTGCTACCGATGTGATCAGGGTGGCGCATGCACGCGATGTTGGGATGCAGCGCTTCTAGGGTTACCTTGGTGTGGTGCGAACTCATGGACATCGTCTGCGTGACCTCTTTGTAGACGATCACATAGACTTTCACGCCCTGCTCGGCCTTGCGCTTGAGCACGAGGTCGAGACGCCATTCCGGGTACTTCGCCGGGGGGCGACGAAGGTAAAGTTCCGGCGTAAGCCACCAGTCCTAGAGGACGCGATCAGCACTGCGTCCACGATGAAGAGCCCCACAAACTCGTGTCAAAGGTCAGGGGATGAGGAGACGAATGGGAGGCAGTGGCTTTCCAACGCTGCGCATGATCTAGGTCGAGAACCGCCTAGGGCTCGCTCGGACGAATGACCTCAGTGGAGCAGGGGCGCGTTGCGACCGGCCTGGTGAACCTCCGTACCATGATACCAACGCCTGCCGTAACTGATACATCTCGTACCAGTGTCCGTGCCATCACGACCCCAAATTTTGCGACATGCACGAGGATTCGGAGAAGGAAAGAGGCGCACCAGGATAAAGATAGACTCCTTCGCGCGCTCGAGCAACTCCGAGACTGCCCACATGTAGTCGTGCCCGTCGATATGCCTGAAGGCGAGGACTCAGAAGAATGCCATGAGCCGAACGCATCTCTACTACGCCGCACCATTTCACGAGGTTGCGAGACCGCTGGTCCGCGAACGAGTGGAAGCGGTGGCCGGCCATGATCTCCGCACGGATCATGTCCGCCCTCTTCTCTTCCGGGTCATCGTGGCGGCCTGGAGTAACTGCTCAGCACCACTGGACGTTGAGTGGACATGAATGGAGAGGTACGGACGATCGGGGTTCAGTAAGCCTGATTAGATAAACATTTCAGCATCTAGGGTGCTGGAACGGATGTTTAAACGAGCTACGTACCAATGGCCATCGCACGAGCATGTTCGACGCCCTCCGGAAGCTTGTCCACTAAGTTCTCAAGCTTGTTGAAGAAACTGGACATGGTGAGGGTGAAATCGGGGCAGTAGGATGGGGGTTCGAACCAAGAGGCTTTGTGGGCGATGCATCATGCGATGGTCGTCTAGCAATATGTAAATGCTAGCCGGCATCAGCCGCTGGATGACGATGCCGAGCCTCAGGCCTCATAAGTCATGCACCGGATCGCGATCGCAATGCGGAACTCCCCTCAGGAGGCCGACGGTCAGCGCTGGTCAGCACCAAGTCCAACACTTCGAAATTCCTTGGCCAGGCAACAATCGCTGAGCGACTCCGACTGAGCTCAGCGGACCAATCCCCAAAGGACACCCTCTGAGCTCGCTCAAAGTCTAGTCTACCAATGATAACCCAGTCCTTATTTCTAAATTTTTCAAATGAAGACGACCGTCAGCATGCCTTCCTTCAGGCTTCGAGCTTCGAGCTTCGAGCTGCAAGCATGGCAACTGGTTACGGTGTGCCGTCCGACAGGTGGAAGGTTCTCCGATATCTTGAGCTCCTGCACTTCCGAACGGGATGCGCTCAATGACAGCGGTTTGAGAACAACGGCTGAGAAGTACAAACGTTCACCGGAAGGAAGACAACGTGTTCTCGCATTGCATCACGTGGTAATGAGATTGAGCGCAATGCTTCTTCTCACTCAACAGGCTCCGGGGCCTGGGCGGAGCCTCGGAGGTTGGCACGTGGAAGAATGGAGAGGGAATTCGAGCATAACGTCACAAAGGATCTGCCTCTCCTTCCCAGGCCCGGTAGAAAAGATCGTCTGGACCAGCGAAGTTCTAGAAAGAGTGGCAAGGGAAGTTCAACTTTGGAGTGGAAGGTGCATACGCAGCGATGCTGCCGTCCCAGCGCGAGGACTTCATGTATTCGGACGAAAGTTCCGAATTCCGAGTCACCTTTTATCACGGGAAGGTGGTCTTTCAGATCGAGTGGACCGTGTGCAAGAACTAGCAGGTGAGCGGTACCATGTCGATAGCGTTCAAGATGCGGCGTGGTACATTTTACATGAAAAGGTCACTCAGGGCGTCATGTGACCAAGTTTGGTAGACAGGGCGGAAGTGCGCAGAGCCAATCGAGATAGTACTTTCACCGGTCCTTGCTCAAGTCTGCCTCAAGGTCTACATGGGTGTCAACAACGACCGAATCTTGATCGAAAAGGCGAGATTTACTCACACTGGTGGACCGAGAAATGCAACATTTTGAGCTCGTCGGTTCGCGGTAAGGCGGCCTGCACGGCCTTTGACCATCGCTAGCCCTCGTTGCTGGGGTCGTTGGCGAAGAGCTGAACGACAACCCGAGTGACGCTGGCGAACGGGCTCGCTCGCAGGATGCCGTTGATGACATGCTCCGTCAGCTGACGTTGGACGGTTTCCGGGCTTTGCTCGATCGACAGGTAGTTGGATGAGACCATCTCCAAAACTCTGGACCCGTTATTGGCTAGTGTCCAGACGACCCAATGGATATCGTCTCGAGCAAACGTGAACTCGAGCAATTTGAGAGACCTGAGATGGCGCACCTCCCATGCTAAAAGGCTGTCAGCATCAACTGTACCCTGGCGTTGACATGAATAGAATCGACATGCTGCAGTACGCCTCGTGTCTCTCAGCCTTCCAGATGCTGAAGTGTTCGACCGTTGGGCTGAGTAACGAGTATAGGGAGTCCATATCCATCGACAGACAGAGCTACGTACCAATGTATGAGCTGGATGTGGCACGAGCATAAAGTAGAGAGGACCATGCCTTGACATCCGTAAGGCGAGTGAATTTGGGATAGGCACTCCAATTCATGGGATCGCGGGAAAACCAAGTGCTTTGTCTGATTTGGAGAGACTTGATGTGGGGGAAGGATAGTATGGCTCCAGCCAGATACTCGAAGGCGATGAATTGGCATCCATGAATGTCAAGGGAGTCGAGCGTATCGCACACCGAGAAGGACTTGATGAAGTCGGCGAGTGACGGTCTGAAAGGTATGATGGACTCAGACACGACAGCGAGGCTGTCCAGGCTGACGAGACGGCGAATGACGTGGATAGGGACGGGTGCTTCAACAACATCGTCGGTGCGTATAAGTTGCTCGAGGTCGCAGCGGAGGATTTTGACTAGGGGCCTAAAGTAAGAGCATGACGCGACTCCGTGAAAGACCCGAAATGGTCCCGCCGTTGAAGCCCCACTGAGCGATACAGCTTCGCGCGAGATTTTTCGAGCCAATCTTGACAAGTAAGAGCACAGGCACGGAGGGTACTGTATCTGGCACCACCACCTTGATCTGAACCATCGTTGGCAACGATGTCGATGACAATGAAGCAGATGTCGAGAGGGATGGCTGGTGCTCGAGCGACGGACATGATGCTGGAAGCGAGTAAAGACGAAATAACAATGAAAGGGAACACTCGCTCACCATCTGCGTTTACTATGGGAATTCAAATACGGTGCACATCTTCATATTCCTGGTTGTAGAAAGGAATCTACTTGTTGGGGATATATCTGGTATATGGTCAGCAACGGAGACCAGTCGTGAATGGGGAAGCCCACACTCTGCATGACACATCTCGGAAACCTGCTCTGTGCGCATCCCGCGGCCACGTATGCCTTTCAAGTCCCCGCATGACGATCAATTACTTATGTGCATCCTGGTTTAATAGCCTAGTTCATTTCATGACTCCCAGTCGAACTGGAATCGTTGGCTCTGTGCGCACCACGTGATTGGACGCGTTCAGCGGAGTTTGAATTCGACGCGTCGAGCCTCAAAAACCCCGGCCCCAAAGTTTCGTCCCTCCTCATCCTCCTTCCCCTCGACCTCGATTACTTCACTGCCTCGTGCATTTTCCTCCGTAACATTAAGGTTCTTTTGTGACTGTTTCTCTTATTGCCTATTCTACTTCTTGTAGAATTTCTTACCTCGCGACAGAACTCATTCAGCCCCCGAAAGATGCATACGGATCGCTGGAACTGTGGTGCCAGTGGCGAGTGCTTATATGCCCTTTACTTCGAGGATAGCATCCACTTCGGTCGCTATATGCGCGTTATATGGGGACGATAGTCTCGGGAAAGGCGTCCAACTTGGTGCAGAGTCGTTCTTCTCAAACGCCCACATGCGAACAGACTGACCTGCAATCGCAACGGCTTACGCATGAGCATATACAAGTGCGTCTGGTGGTAATAAGTCCCTTGCCAGGCCGACATCCTCGTTGATCGTAACTGAGGACAGGACACATTCTCCGGGAGCCTCGAACTGCCCAATCGAGATTGGTATCCCAGTCAGCCGTTAAGCCTATATTGTACTGTACAAGATGTGAAGGTGTCCGTTCCAACGCGACTATCCGGATAATATTGGCTGCTCTGCTTCAGGAAGAGGCCTCGAGATCATCAACATAGACGATCTCAGCGGGTCCCCTCTTCTCGACACCCTGTCCGAGCGTCAACCAAACATGCTTGCACTGAAGTTTCTCGTGATCCTTACATTTTCAAACCACCTGAGCTGCGCTTGCAATTCGGTAAGACCACACAAGAGGACCACCTCGAACTGCTGCACGTAGTAGGGCCCAATGGGCCCCTGCTTTGGTTGCCGTGAAACCTGGGATGTGTCCGCGTGTACGGTGCATAAGCGAGTAAACATCCCTGGGATGCATATCAGACAGTTGCAAAATGGGACGATAAAATCAGCGGGACAACTCACCCCGGTCAACGTCCACCCACCTTGGCGTGTCTCGCCCTCTGTAGCATA
Source organism: Ganoderma meredithae (assembly GCA_022814645.1). Lineage (NCBI taxonomy): Eukaryota > Fungi > Basidiomycota > Agaricomycetes > Polyporales > Polyporaceae > Ganoderma > Ganoderma meredithae. The sequence goes on from JAKLMY010000198.1 coordinate 10,428, forward strand.
TCACAGGCGTTTCTAGTCGATCCAAACTATGTGAATGTTCCGCCTCCTGGCGGTACCTTCGCAGCAGTTCTTCGTTCTCGCGGACGCGAGTACCCTGAAATCATGTCAGTATCGTATTCACGGCAGCCATGCTAGGGACAAACCTTTGGGAGAATCGTGTCGAACCTTCCAGGCACCACAATGTCACCAGAAGGCATAATGTGCTTTTTACTGCGGCGCGCTCGGTGCTCAGAATCATCAGGATTATACTTCACGGACATATCAGTGCCGTATGCCATCTTCATGACCCGTGACGATACGAAGTGATCGAGGAAGAAAGAGACGGCACCGTTAGCGACGGCTTTGTTCCTGCAGTTTTCTAGCTCAGGTGGAGTGCGTCGCGCGGACATCATGTTTTGGATGACGTACGTATGAGAGTCTGGGCGGTAAAGAGTGACACCAATCGCACTGAGCCTTTCTTGCAGCGATGAGTAGAGCCAAGGGCTAGCCGCAAAACCCCCGACAAGAAACACGGTCTATCGCAAGCAAAGTGAGCGTTCACGTTCGAGCTGTGAACGCGTGGTAGCTACGTACGGACAGCGTGGGGCTTCCTTCTCTTTGACGTTCGATGACTTCAGAGATAGATTCGAGCGCAGGCCGGAAGAAGGACGCGACCTGGGACCTGCAGCAAGATATCAAGGTCAAGATGTCACGCGATCCTTGGCGTTAAATCACGACCGAATTACCCGCCGAGTGTGAGTTGCCCGCGACGAATGTTCACCGCCGGGTCGTTATCCCTCATGGTCCCGAACTTGATGTAGGACGTCTCCCTCTCATGTTTGAACACCGGCTTTGTGGACTTGTCAAAATACTCCAGCATCGATTTCAAATCTTCCTCGTTTCCGAAGGGAGAAACCGCAAGAAGGCCTGAAAAATAGTCAGCATCCGCTCAAGACGGGATATGTGACCACCGTCACCTTTCAGGAATTCAAGCAGACGAACATTCACTCGCGTCGAGCCTTGTAGGGTGCCTGCATGCATGCTGGGGCCTGAGTCAACGGCAAACGATGCGAACGTCTCGGAAGAAACCCTCACATTCCGGGGAAGTAACCTCCTCGACAGTGATCGGAGACGTAGACAGAAAGCGGTAACTGCTGACATCGACGGTGCCCCCACCGGCGTCGACGATGATCACGCTTTCTCCCTCCTGCACGACGACGCGACTGTCAGGCTGCGGCACATCTGACCACGACCACGATCACGCGATACCCACCTGGACTATGTCGGTCGCAAGCCCGTTGTTAATGCAAAAGTTGAGGCTCGCCTCTCCCTCCGTCACGAAGCGGATGCGCGAACGCCCCTCTCTCGTGTCCGGCACGAGCCCGGCGGCTACCGCAGCCTGGCGCATCTTGCTCTGCTGCAGCCCCTCCCAGCCATTGGGATGGGAGAGCACGAACACGATGTTGTCCTGGACCGAGGTCCAGAGGCTCTCCCCGTTGCTGTGCGTCTCGCAGATGTAGCGGCGGGTGCATGCGAAGAGGTAGTCGAGGAAGTCTGCCAGGACGTCGACGGCGGTCAAGTCGGGAGGGAGCGGGGGAAGGTCATTTTGGGAGATCGCGTTGGAGTCCAGATGCTCTGGACGCAGGTGTAGCTTGAACCTGTCGAGCGGGATATGAGCGTGCGCGCGCGATGCGATGCAACGCGGAGGCGGAACGGAGGCGTACCATTCGACATACACCAGATCCTCGTCCTCTGCAACGAGATCCATGCCCGGAGCGGTGGCCTCGGCCCCGGCAGAGTGAAGAGTGCCATCTTGGTGGTAATACAGAACGGACGGAACCTTGCAGTTGCCTGCCTCGTTCTCTTGCCCGGGGTAGCTGTCGAGGTCGATTAGTGAGAGTCGAAGTTTCCACAACCTCAGTGGCTTACCGGGTAACGCTGTGGATGGTGGGGACCTCTCCAGGGTCGAGGATGGCGTAGGAGACACCGGAGAATGTGGTTCCGACGTCTATCCCCACCACCAGTTTGCGGACTTGTCCTCGGTAGGCTTCAAGCGCAGGCATGATGGTGCTCAGTGGGCAGCGCGAGGGTGCGTGCTGGAGTCTCTTATGGGCGTGAGACCGAACAAAGGTCGTAGCACGGCATGGGCATGGCGGGAGATCGATCCACGCTGCTGCCTGCGGGATCTAATGACAAGGTGGACAATCGTTATTCAGCTAGCCAGCCCCCTAAGGCAGCATTTCCTGATGCCACTTCTGAGCCAAGATTCGAACGGCGATCCACTCATCGGTTGCCCCCAAGGTGGCTTTGAACAAAGGGAGTGGCGAGCACCTGAGGCTTCCTCCCTCTTCTCCGCGGGATCCCCCCTCCACCTACCTCTCATCGATGATGGAAACCGTCGCCTCCAGTCTGCGATCCTTCACAACTACTTTCACTGGCAGTGGGACCGCAAGTCGGCGGCGCAGATCGGCAAGCCTGACCGGTCGCCTCAGAACATTGCATACCAGCCGATGCGAAGGAGGAGTAGGCGTCCAAACCGACTCCGATCATGGTGGAACCGTCGAATCGTATCAATTCCCCCCGAAGGCTATGGAGATGGCGCAGAGTTGGAAGAAGAAGGCGGAGGAGGCAGAGGAACGCGCACGCTTGGCCGAAGCCCGCCTAGCGGAGGCCAACCGACGTCGCAGCGCAGAACCGGCTACGTTCAATCCCCGAGCGGAAAGGCCAGAGTCCGGGGCGGAGCATCGCATCAACTACCTTGAAGCAGCCCTCGCCAAATCCGAACAGGAGCTGCGTCGCACGAACGACGAACTGCGGGACGCGTTGGTTCTGCTCGATACGAGGTCGGCTGAGCTCCGTGATGCCCAAGCTTATCTTAGCCGCCCCGACGACGTCGCCGACGTGGAGGTGCTTCGTCTCGTCTCGGGGATCAACTCCAGGATTTTCCAATCCGCCGCAAGCATCGCCAGTGCATTCCAGTCCCGATATGGCGAGCAAAAAGATATCCAGGTATCGCAGGCACGTGTAGCGCACATACGGCATCTCCTCGACGACGACGTCTTCCACGCACTCTCTTCCATCAACCATTCCGATGACTCCGTCGTAGTGCAAACTGCCCTCCAAGCCATCATGGTTTCCTGCACTAGGTGGCTGTGCGATTTGTGGGACTTCGGCGTCGCCGACAAGCAGGTCCTTCAGAGGGTTTATGAGTACATCAGACGAACGGGTACGCACTTTTGAAGCCAGCTCCGCCAGAATGCCTATGTTGACGAGAACCCAGAACAACAATCAGTTGCTGGTAAATGGAGGGCACTGAGTAGGGCGTACGTGAAGAAGGTCTTCAAGGACTGTGGAGACCTAGAGCATAGTGCACTCGACTGGCTGGTGCGAGACATTGCGAATCTCCTCCTAGTTTGCGGAGTCGCCGCGGCGCCACAGGACCTTCGCGCAGAGGTGGGGAACAGCTATGCCGACGCGTTACGTGAAATTGTCCACCTTTCCCTCGAATTTCAGCGCATCACGGGCGAAGGGATCATTTCTCGAGACCTCCTAACCCTTACCGCCAGATCCGGGACACCCTTCGATCCTCGTCGCATGGTCGACGAATGGGCCAGCCCGAGGAAAGTACCTCAAGGCGAAGACACACACCCAGTTCTCTGCACCACACAGCTGGGACTTGTCCGAGAGGAGAGAAAGGCGGCTGAAGGAGGGGGCAAGGAGGGAATCGTAGCGGTGGTCTTGCTCAAATCCAAGGTTGCCTTGACGAGCTTCCTGGAGGAACTGTCGAGCGAATTCAGTTCGCGACCTACAAAACCGTGAGCGCAGGACGTGCGATAGTGGTATGTATGCCTACTACCTTTCTAAAAACTAATACTGGCTGATGACGATGGCGAGGAAGGCGGAAGAACACGAGCCCGTAAGGTCGAGGATTGTCACGGGTACGCAATGGACGGGCTGCTTGTCCATAGTAACGGTTGATATCCATTGACATGAAAGGAGAGCCGAAAGTTGCACGTGTACTTGTATTTGGATCTACCGAAATGGAGTGCCCGTTGTGACCGCCCGCCGTGTTGGGGGTGTCGGGACCGATTGCGACCGTTACGGAGATATCGATGGACGTTTGTGGCTGAGGATGGGGCAGATGGGAGGCAACATTGGGAAAAGGTTAAACTACGTACGACAGCGTGACGGGGAGAGAAAAGCTTGAAGGCAGCCATTGTGCAAACTCAACGGGTCACGGTCAGGAGCGAATGACTGAGCGCTGGTTCGTCTGGAGTGGAAGTTTGTCGAAAAGGCGCCTCAACCGACCTCAGGCCTTTCCGATGAACAGAGATATTTCCTCAACCAGTGAACCACGGTTTCAGCATGCGATTGCCTATCGGAAGGTCAGTGGGACCTGGAGCTCGATGTAGACTTTAGTGTCCCGCCACGCCCAACAGAAATATTATATCATAAAATAATGGAACAAGGCAGGTCGGAGACTTACTAATCCAAATGTCCTCGAAGTGTGGGTACAAGAACGAGACGTAGGGACTACAGAGGTGGTATCAAGATTGAGAAACACAGGACGAGAACAAGGGATCAAAGTCAAGTGCCACACAGTGGATATTGCCTCCTCTTCCCTTCTCCTCCCCTCACGCCTACTCTTCCGCAGTCCATCTACACTACCATAGCTCAACCTTCTCTAGCGTCCTGCGCCTCGTCTCTCGTGGCGCAATCTCCATCCCCTCGTCCAGTGCCGGGCGCGCAAGGAAGACAGGAGCGCGCTTAACACCGGGGAACACTGACGTTCTCTACACTTGGCTCGTTCAGGTGTCCCAGCCCCTCCGAGGATGAGCCGTTTCCGCTGCTGTAGGTGTACGGCGCTAATCTGACGTTTTCGTCGAAAGATCCCCGGGGCGCGCGCACAGCGGACATGGACATGGACTCACCCCCGCCTCCTCCTCCGCGCACGCGGTACCCGCCCGCGTCGCTGGAGAGGGTGCTCACGCCGGACGCGCTGCGCTCGAAGCCGAACGCCTCCCCGTACGTCTTCTTCGCGACTGTGTTCCCGTTCATGTCCGTGATCGTGACCCGCGCGCCGTGCGTGCCTGGCTTCCCGCGTACATAGTCAATGAAGAATTTGAGTGAGCCCCATATCTCCCGCGCGAAGTCGCCTGGAGGGACCAGACGTGTTAATGACGGAATTCACCACCGTCACTGACGCGAAACGGGACAAGACATACCGTAGTTGATGCTGTCGAGAAGTGGACGCCCGAAGCCGGTCTTCGGGCGGCCGGGGACGACGAACTCTTTCCAGGTATAGGCGTACATCATGAAGGCGGAAAAGATCACCATCTATACCGATGTGCGTTAGCACTTAGCAATCCTTATGGACGTCGACATTAACGCACCTCAATACAGATGGTGAGTGCGTTCAAACCATCCGCAATGTTCGTCGCTGTCCAGTATTGGGATTTATGAATCACCTTTCCTTCCAGAGCACTGAACTATTATCAAAATAAAAAAAAGTATCGGTAAGTGCGCTAGACGAATTAAAACTAAAGAGGACGCACCACGAAGGATTGATAAAAGGTGAACATGACGATGAGCTTGATCGACAAGAACTTCGACAAGGGTTTCCGCCCGACGAGTTCATCCTTCGTCAGCCCGTAGAAGAGTAGTAGTCCGTAAAGGGCGATACTGCGCAGAAGGGTGGAGGTGAACGCCATAGCAGGAAAGTCCGTGAGAATAGCCGCGTACGTTATACTGATAAAGTCGATTACGCTGAAGTAGGCGTGCGCGGTCTTGAAGCTCCATGGCCCCGACTGGCACAGCACACCGTAGTGCTCACAGATGATCCCCGCGATGGATAATGCTATAGGCAAACGTAAGTGTCGTCCTCCTATGGTGACATCTCATATGCATATGTTACTTGGATTCACCTGGCCGAAGGATGACGTATTGGAGAACCGACCACTATTGATCTAGGCTTGAGTAGGGTCAAGGATAACGCTCGAATGCGCGCACCTTCACGGTGTACATAAAATAAGCCTAGATGTCACAGAACATGAACATTCATGTGATATGGAGAGCAAGGGTGCGCAAGGACTGACCTTCGTTGGCCGATATCTCCAACAGCAGAGCTAAGATGGATGTCAATTCCGAGCAAGGCGCAGGGAAATGAGTCCACGTACGGGCATAGGTAGACTTGATTTGTCCTTGCGGAGAATGGCATTGTCGACGTCATGTCCCGTTGCTGTCGAGGCGACGTACTCGATAAGGAGGAGACTTAAGTGCGGATGTGAGTCTGGGAGACGACGTGACCTTGTAGAAAGCTTGACTCACAGAAAGGCACTGAGGGTGACGGACTATAGACTAGAGGCATCAGTATTCGAACCTTTGCGAAGGAGTAGGAAGTAGGGGGCTGGTCTACGGAAGGGAAGAGAAGAAGATTTGGCAGAGAACTCGCCTCATATACTAAAAGGATCAAGAACGGTCGGCCAAAAGAAGCAAGTAGCAAGAACAATATACGCACCACATTCAATGAGGTCGTAGTAGGTATAACTTCGAAAGAATCGGTAGGAAAAGAAGGAGATTATGGCGTAGACGGCGGGCATGTACAATATTCGGATGCTGCAACGGGCAACAGAGGTCACTTCATAATACGTTGTAGTACCTGTTGCGCACGTACATTTGTCGCTGTTCACTGGGATTTGTGTAGTTTCTACACGCCTCGTTGGAATTACGCGCATCAGATCCAACCGCCGCATACTCACCTGCAGTGGAACGAGACGCTGACACTGGTCAAAGCGACAGTCTATCAAGCAAGAATTCATGAGCCTTAGACGACACCTAGCGAGATAGACTGCTTACCACGGCTGCACACACCCCCGCTATCAACCATCCTATCCTGTGGGCATCCCAGTTGATCCCGTCCGAGTCCCAAAAGCTGCTTTGGTCGATCACCAAGAGGTTGTCCGACGGACAGAGAGTACTGTTTGCTTCGACCATGTCGGGGATTCTGAACTTGAATCTGGCTCGTTTGCCCCAGTCACAAGCGAAGTTGAGATAAAGGTATAGAGAGGACAGAAGAAGGAGGGAATATGCGGGCGAGCGACGCCCTCCAGGCGTGGTATACAGCAGAGAATAAGGTCGGGCTGTGCGTCTGCATGGCCTGCGGAGAACGATGGTCTCGGCGGCACGCGCTCCGTGCCCACGCTCGGTCGCTACGCAGCGCGCGCCCCGAACAGGATCTGGAGACAATTTCGTTCCTTTCCTTTCTGGCAGCCGTCGCATATTCGACACCTGTTCAAAATGACGTTTTCACAACAAGGTTGCTGCAGGCTCGCCTTAAACCCTTGTCCACCCTGCCCACTCAGGATAATTCTCTCGGACAGCTCTCCTTCGACGCTCATGGCAACCATGACTGTTTTTGTCATACTCGATGACCTCCCTGTAAGTTGACCAGTGCTGAAACTCGGACATGCTCTTTCGGTGCGCATCACGGCCGAAGGCTTCACCTTATAGGACGATTCGACCTTCTCGGTGCGGAAACGGTCTTATCGACTCAGAGCCTGGAGCAACAGCTGACCGAGCGTCGTCACCCGAAGTGTAGATGGTCTTACTAGACGTATTCGATCGTCCATACGAGACAGCAATCAACCTGTCGGGACGGCCTGGTGAAGACCCATGCGAGTAGCCCTATTTGTGCTTTGAGCGGGTATTGTCGCAAGCAGTCCCAGCGGTGCCTTATACTACATCGCCCCTGGGGACGGGCGGGGATCCATTATACTGGTGGCTTCCTGTCACAATTCGTCCAACCGCTGAGCCCGACACACAATTCACGCCCTGCATTCTGCTGTCTCCGGAGGCATGCATGTCCACCCCATCCCATCACGCTCGCCGTCCCCTTCCATTACCAACTGCGAGTGCCCTGGAAGTGGGGCCGGGTAATGCCCCGGTCGTCGACGTCAGGCGCTATTGCCGATGCCGGACCCATCAGCTCGATGGACTCGACAGGGAGCATGCCATGCTACTCACCTGCGCATCCTGTGAGGATGGTTGCTGGCGCGGCATGGACGTCGGCCTTGGAATATAACCGTTCCCACCGTTTCCGGGTCGCGGCCCTGCTCTCTGGCCTAAACCGGACTGCCTCTGTTGCTGTGGCCCTGGCCCCGCGGCGTCGTTGTGCCCGTTGCCGCTGGCTGTGCTAGCTCGATTCGTTGGTTGTGTGCGCGGCCTGTTCTGTCCAGCGCGGTTGATAGGAGGGCTGTTGGTGGCGCTGGTCATTTGAGCGGGGCGGCCGTTCTGTGCTTTCCGAATCGTCTGCGCCACAGCGGGAAGACGTGAGCACGAGGGTACCAGGCGTATACACGAATCGTCTGCCTCACCTGGCCTCCCTGTGGTTTGGCATGCTGTGAGGCATTGTTCACAGCGATTCCTGTGGCACGACTCCTCGCGTTGGTGTTCAGGTTGAGGCGAAGCGTGAGGGTCGTGTTAGAGCTGGCATTGGCAGTGGCCGACGACGCCCTCTTGGAGGTCGTACGCGCAGGCTTAGCCCTTACCGTTGTCGTCGCCATCGTTTGAGGAAGAGGGAAAGATGGTCCCCAACTGCCAATGGTAGGAGACCATGCCTATGGATCGTCTGCAATTCCGCAGCACCAGCACCTCTTCCTGCTCTGAACCCTATCCTTATCGTCAGCTTCTGCGGCCGTCACGCGGTATCAGCGGCAGCCGGACGACTCGCCGCACTGGGCTCTAAATTGATCGTCTAGTCTGAAGAAACTTCAGCGAAGATCGCCGAAGGAACGAGCCGCTCTTCCCCCGTATGGCCCTAAGGGGCAGCATTCCCTGTTTACGTCTCGGCGCGGATATTCATGTTCAGACGTGACGCTAGGTATTCAGTACCCATTGCCCATTGTCGAGCAGCCAAGACATGGGGGGGGAGACGAGGAGGGGTTGGAGCTGGCCCGCAATCCGCCGTCCTTCGGAGTGGTAAATGTAGATGCCGTGCTACTCAATAACGAGCGAGTGCTGAACAGCTATCGTGTGTGCGATGTTGATCTCGATGGTCGCCTGTTATCTATTTGACTTAATATAATTGCCAAAGACTTCAAGGCCCCTCAGACGAACCCCCCCCCCTTCTTGCGCTCACTCCTGCTGGACTCCCTCCTACTGCCTTCCAAGTCATGGATCAAGATCCATCGCGCGACGACGGTCTCATTTATGAGGAAGTCTTGCAGAAGCCTTTCTGAAGTCGAAACTCATTCGGTGGGCGTCATCATATGGTCATTTGTCTGTCAGTTAACAATCTGGTGCACAGCCTCTAGATATGACGGCAGGGGTAATACATGGTTTGTTTACGCACGAGTGCATGTAAATCTGCCGCGAAGAGGTCGATAGTAATGCTCGTGATGGCCTGAGGTGGCTCCAGGGCCTGAGAGGTTTGTGTTGATAGCTGTTACTCATCCTAACATAGCAGACCAGGTTTCCAAGAGTAAGTCATGCGTATCATAACTATGTAGTGTCGTAACTGAACGTAAGATACATATTATAGATTAGATAGTGGTACGATTACAGTTCGTCAGAATGGTAGAGTCAACTGTCATGTAGGTGGTTCCGCTGTCGAGGGGCTTGCGTCCTCTTCGTCGACGAGTCCAAGCTCATACACGACGGTATCTAGCACGACCTTGGGTTTCAACAGCATTGTCATCGAAAGACCGTCGTCTCCGTCAAGCGCATCCGATATCTTCTCCGACCGCTGCAGGCCCAAGTCAGCAGTGGAGAGAACACGAGGAACAGTTCCAGGTGGTCCTGTACCAGCGATCTCCCCGTTGTAGATGTCCTCCATCTGCTCCGGGTCGAACACCTCGTCAAAGCGCGATGTGAGCACCTCGTAGTCGCACTCGACAACTTCCTCGCCAATGATACGCTGGAGATCGAGCGCAGTGCGGATGATGGTGTCCAGATGCTGTGTGTACTGTGTGTGGATGTCCTCCGCGAGGAATGACCCACCCGCGACGGTGAGCAGGTCGGCTATGCGTTCCGCCAGCTGCTGCGAGAAACCCGGGACGAGATCGCGGCCGTTGTAGAGGCGCTGCTTGGAATACTTCCGCGCACGGGAGCGCCACCGTCCCGACACCAGCTGTGATTCTGCAAGGACGACGCAATAAGAAACACGGTGTGGAAGAGATCGGTCTAACGCACCCGAACGACGAATCTGCTTGTAGAGCCCGGCGAAGATGGGCTTGCTCTGATGCTGAAAGTCCCAGGCGGACGCAACTTCCGCCGCAAAGCCAACCATGTCCGCTTTGAGCGCGATGTCGACGAGGATCGGATCGTCCTGGTGCTGTATGGACTCAAGCAGCTCTGCCATCACCGATCCTACCGCCTGGCGCGCACGCTCGAACGCCTGACGGACTTTCTCGGGGTCAGGCGCTTCGGCGACGCGAAAGGCGTTCGTCACTTGAGATGCAACCTCCGAGATCTCGAAGTTCAGAGTCCGGACCATCGCTAGCACGATGTCGTCGTAGGCAGAGATGGTCGACCGAACATCCGTGACCTGCGCGCGTTGAACAGGCGAACCGTCGCCAGACTCGGGTACCCGTGAATGCCCAGTAAGTTCGTGCGAAGCGCTGTGCGCGGGCCCGCCTTCCTGCATCGCTGCCTCGTCCCTGTTCCTCAGCTCTGACCTCGCCAACGCTTCCATCCGCCGCCAGAACTCGGACTCCTGGCGCTTCTCCTCGACGACGCTCTCCGCTTTGCTTCGCTCTAGGGCGACCTGCTGGACGAGGCCCTCGCGTTCCGCCCTCGCCTCCTCCACGGCCTTCTGCAACTGCGCGTTCTGGGTGCGCATCCGGTGCGCAACCACGCCAGCGTAGCCAAATGTCGTCAAGACGAGCGCGATCTTGCATGCTGTCGCGGCGAAGGAGATGAGTGAGCCTGAGTGGGGCATAGCGCGATGTCGTCTCGGCTGTGGTCGTTCGGTTCAGTGGGGTGGGTATGCCATGAGAGATGCAGGAGTGTGGAAGGGGGGAAGCCATCGCCCCGCACGGAGACATATTGTCTGCGAACACGCCCTCTCCGTCCGACGGCGTGCAGCGCCTCCTCGAAAATAGCGCGTAGGGCGTGCGTTCCGCCTGGTGATGGTGAGAGCCAGAGAGATGTGGAACGTGGCGGGTTCGGGGCGCGAACATGCGCGAGATGAGCGGCCTCTAGGCGGGTGCAGGACGATGGCTCAAGGGACCCGTACGCTATCTGGGCCTTCTGGAGGAAATTAGTGAGTGAAGCCCCACGGAAATGTCTCCTCACAAGCACGCGCCTGACACGCGGGGCGTGCATGGCTATCGCGAGTAGCCTGTCCGAGCCTACGTGACGGGCCCCTCCTCGTATCCGCCGCGAACATGGGTTTCTTCAATCTCCGCCCCCGGATGCTCTAGCCTACATGTTATGAACTAGCAAGCTGTAAAGGAGAGTTAGGGCTTTGTCGTCCGCAACCGCACGCCAGTTGAACGTTGTGAACGGTTTGTTGCTGTCTGTTGCTGTCTCGCGATGCTAGTGGCTGACATTTCCAACTTACGAATTATTTGTTGGTGCTTTTCGGCCGGAGTCCTCCCGAGAGCTGAGCGCCGACCAAGCATCAGCACGTTGAACCAGGCCGCCGAATTTGAATTTCAGCTCAAAGCTTCAATATCAGTGTGTTGCTGCCAGTTTGGTGCCACTGCCAGTGACCTGAACTCGGAGAAGTATGTGGGCGAACAGAACGGTTACCAATCATCACCCAGTGTTGCCTGTCATAGGAGCTCTCACCGGGTCACCTGTACCTATTATAGGTTCGCCTTCGACTCAGCCGAGGTTCAACACATCACCTTTGCGGAGACACAAATACCGATTAGCCTAGTAGTATCCACTAGGACCTGCGGACCTGCAACGACACGATTATCAGAGCTCACAACCCAAGGCTCTCCAGGTTCCACGTCATATCAAGCTGACTTATGCTTCGCACGGCCGCTCTTACAGGCGAAATTTCTGAGAGGTCTAAGAGGGTCTAAGGTGAGGATTTTGAGAGCGACGTGGACTTGCACACTTACGAGACGCCTTGACTAGCAACATATAAAACCTGAGGCGTCCGACGGTGCCCATGCATCGACATCTTCAAACGCTTCAAGTAGACCAGTATGGATTCTGAATTTGCTGCGGCCGTCGCACCTCCCCCCGCTGCCCCAAAGCCCAAGGTCCTGCCCACGACAGACCAGATAAGGGCACTACGTCAAGAACGTCGTCGCAACCATGCAAGCATTCCACTGGAGTCGTCTGCCTCCTGGTACGTCTCGCATTTTCCGTGCCGCCCCATTGGCACTAATGTCGATATCGGTGAGACTTACTTTCTGTTCCCTGACGCGAGGCTCCCTAATCTTGGTTTAGGTTGGCCCCTGAGTTCCTATTCCCCGCTGGATTGAATGACTGCTATGCAGCGCTCAAGTGGGTGCGTATACATGCTCTCACATACTCAATCGTGCAATGCTGATGCAGTCCAGACCGTTGAGAATGCCTCTTCGTTGAAGTTCGACCTTTCCAAAGGGTTCCTCGTTGGCGGTCATTCTGCCTGGGCAAACATTAGTACTGTGATGTGCCACCAAGCCCGCGACGACCCTTTCTTTGCTGGGCGACAGATCACCGGTCAACTTCTCCGGGAACCGGTCACGATCCATCCAGATAACTATCCCAATAGCTGAGTGCGACGCCCTTGTCGTAAACAAAGTTGGTAACTCATTCATGATATTTAGTTTGAAGGACGAGCTGCGTTCCTTTAAAGAGAATGAAGCGAACCCACCGCTTGCTTCTCCAGCTCTCCGTAACCTCATCAGCAAGTTTGAGCCAAGATTTAAAATCATACGGTGGAATTCCTTCTGATCCGCGGACTTCTCCCCTGTTGTATTCCTCCCACGAAGCTTTACCACCTGCTTATGTAGAAGTCATGGGTCTTGATCCCCTGCGCGACGATGGGATCGTGTATGAAAAGGCCCTGAAGGCAGCTGGAGTAAACACCAAGATCGATTTGTGCGTGGTCAACTTGTGTATGCCTTTAACCGCGGAGTTTGACGTCAATCCACAATTACCCTGGCGTTGGCCATGGCTTCCATTCCAATTTTCCAAACATCACGCTTGCGCAGATGGTCATGGACGATATCGTCAAGGGTTTGAAATGGTTTCTTGGTCGAGACGTTGAGTAGCTGCTATAACTACATGTCCTACATTCTGCATCATGGGTAGCCTTTTGCCGAAAAGCAATTCTCGGTGAAGCATCCGCGTTGACAATGTTGTGTTTAGAAATTCATAACGATCTCATCGCATGTTCTACGTTCAGCATTTAGGGCGAAATCTTGGTCAGAATATGTCCCCTATATCAATAACAGACGGATGAACCAGGACGATCATCGCGAATCGATGACACTACTTGAAAATGCGCTACGACATGTTCTGCCACGAATCTTTTGCCCACAATGCTTTCCCGAACCCTGCGCAGGACCACGTGAAGCTAGTAATTCCGAGAATGAGGTCGTCGATCCTCCTTATTGCCTGGTGATCATGAGCACGATATTGACCTGCGGGTCATATCTGATGCATCGCATTAAATCCGGGATCGTTGAAACCAAAGGAAAACGGTCTGCGCAGGGCATGCGCTGGATATATTTCAATGTGTTGACAAGCTCCCCCTCCCCAGCTCCTCACCGCACCTAACATCCGCCATGAACCTGTTGCAACATTCCTTCCGCATCTCGCACGTCCCCTCGGCTCTCGTTTCCTGGGTCGTTCGAAGACTTCGTGGTATGGGCATACGCAACAGTCCCAAGTCCACCGATACCACGGAGGGGTTGACAGTCGGGGAAGGGAAGCCGAGCCAGGCGGTAGACGGAAGACAGCGCGAGCTACACGACGTTCGTCACCAGCTCGAAGCCGAGAAGGCATCTTCAGAGCAACAGCGGAAACAGCTCGAGGCGACGTTGGCAGAAACCAACCAGCTTCAGGTGCGCCTCGTTCAGCTGGAGTCGTCAGGACAGGAGATGGAGCAGCTACGGGAGCTGGTAGATCGGGAGAGAACGGCAAGGATTCAGAGCGAGGCACAAGGTGCAGACGTTTCGATGGAGGTCCAGCGGCTGCAAGAACGACTTGTTCAGTGGGAGGGCGAGGCGAGGCACAGCGCAGCGAAGATCGTTGAGCTGGAGAGGGTGAACGCGCAGGTTGAGAAGGAGCGACGATCTACCGCGGCGCTCCTCCAGGCTCGCACTTCCGAGCTGCGGGAGGCGCAGAGCTTCTTGACCAAGGAAGATGACGTCGACGACGGCGAGGTCCTACACCTCGTAGAGACATTGAACGGCCAGATATCCCGAACCGCAGACAGGCTCGCGCATGGGCCTTATTTCCGCTTTGGACCTTCGGGAGACATAGTCGTGGTCCAAAAGGCGACGAAGAGGCTCGAGCGATATGCCTGGATTCCCCCTTCCCTCATCTCCACCCTGCGTTCGGCAGATCACACCAAGGATGCCGACATGGTACGAACAAGCCTGCAGGCGGGCATGGTGATGTACGCGCGGTGGCTCGCGACGAGCTGGGACTTGGGGGCACTAGATGCGCGAGGTCTGTTGGAAGGTATCTACTTCAGCATTCGAGAGCGAGGTATGGATTCAGGAACCCTTGATACGAAGCTCATGCACTGACCGACAAGGAATTAGAGCCGCAGTCCATTGCGGGAAAGTGGAGGGCCCTCTGTCGCACCCACGTCAAAAGTCTACTGGACACCGGCGAAGGTCAAACGCGGCGCCTGTTCGAGACGTTGTCCATCATCGTCTCAGATGTTCTCATCATCTGCGGGGCTGAAGGAACATGGGATAGTATCTCGGGGATAGTCGTGCACGAATTCGAGAGGGAGCTCCTCGAAGTAGTGGACATCGCACTCAGGTTCCAGTGGACCGTCGGCGAGCGGGTGCTCCTGCAAGATTTCGTCGTGTTCGTGGCCGACTCTGGCGCGGTATACGACCAGACGCGTATGGAGCTCGGGAATGCTTCTTTGACGAATCCCTCGTCAGAAGTAGCCGTAGGGGAGGTCCTCTGTACCACACACCTGGGGCTCATGTCGGAGAGTACGGTTGCAGCAAACGAGGTCCGTCACGGCCGAAAGCCTGGGACAAAAATCATTCTCAAATCCAGAGTCGTCCTGAAGACCGAAATCCCAGAGACCAGTTGTTGATTTGAAAGTACCCCCTTGCTTGCTTGTTCAGATTGCCCGGACTGACTCTGATAACTTACTGCAGGGTTACTCCTTGAATAGCCTTAAATGTGCTGGCATGGAGTGCCAGCTAGCTACGTCTCGTGTTAGCATGATGGACCGGTTCAGCTACTACCAACCAGTGTACGCTCACCGGTTTGCATCTGATGTAATGTATGTTCTGTGTATCAGTACAACATTGCTGTAGTACGGCGTTGCAGCTCGACCAAAGTACTGGAGTCGTTCGAACTCAGAAGTCCCACGACTCGGGTAGATTAAAACATTGTGGCTGGCACTGCAGGCAAGTACGGTACTCACTGGCACTCACCCACTTAATCTAGTCATTCAAACCACCACCACCTATTCACTCCGATACTCCTAACTCATCCTTCTGTTTGCGACCCTTTCCCTGTGCGTGAAAGAGGAGACCCAGTGCCGTCCCACCATTTGGCATTCGTTGTGCAGTCCGAGATCCCAGTGTCCAGCTCAGGCATCCGACCCTGAGCTACTGACGGGTACGTGAATTGCACTCTGTCAAGCCATCGGATGGAACCGGCCTTCGCCTCCAGATCATCGAAGAATTCGGAACGTCGGTGCGCGTTCATCGAAGCCACGCAGCTGCGGCAAGTCCCTCTCCTCTCCTCTCAGTGAACCACGCACTACGATCTCGAAGCGTACCGACGACAACTTCAAGTCTATGGAGATGAGCCCGTCTAGTATCCCCACTAGAGGTCGCAAACGTTTCCTATTCGACCTTCGAGACGCTTCGCAGAAGGCTGAGCAGGGAGTTGAGGTCCAAGGGTTCCGCATCTTAAGTGCGCCACTTGACTCTTTCTTGTTCTCTTTCATGCCAGCCTGAGACGCATCCTCTGGCAGGCGTCGTATCTGGTGATGAAGATGGCTCATTCGATTGTGCTATTGCTCACGCGGATGGGGACCTGATCGCTTCTTTGACTGTCCTCGTATCTGGTGTGTTTCACAACGCCGCTCAACGTGCTTCTCTCCCTCATACCCCCTTGACACTGGACAGATGCTTCCGAATATCCTTCGGACCATTCATTCTTCTGTTCTTCACAAGATGAACTTCCAGCACACATTCTCCGCGTCACTGAGTCAATCCACGAAGATGGATCCCTCACCATCCAACAGCTGTTGACCAAGCTTCTCGAGAAGTTGGCTAGAAGGACCGCTGCAGCACGTCGTTCAGGGGGCGATAGGCCAGAAGATGAAGATGAAGAGCAGGAGGAGGAACAAGATGAGGACGAAGATGAAGCGGTAGATTATGACTTGGACGATGATGTAGGCATGTTCGGCGCAGAGGCCGGTCGTAGTAGGGTTGATCAAACTGCCCTTCAGCGGTGCGTTCGATTCTTCACTAGGTATCCCTGTGACGTTCAGTGACCACCTTTCCAGAGAGTTCAACGAGGTTGTTGCATACGGCTTTCATCCCGGATATATTCCCTTCGGCATCGATGACTTCGCGTTGTCCGTTTCTTTACCTGCCAGGTTTCTGGCAAACACCATCCCGCCTCGCGCCCTCATGGCGTGGGATAAGCAGCTGCTTTCGCGTCCTCAGCACCTCACCCTCCTGATTTCCGGCCTACAGGGCGTGTACCCCATCATCCAGTCAGACGCAACGTACACCCATTCCGCACATTTCTATGGCTCTACGCCACAGTTTCGTGTGGGGTTAACGCTGAAATACAAGCCGACGACAGAGGAAGCGGCTGAGACGATCCGCAGGTATGGCTTGAAAGAAGAGTACGATGCACAACCTGCAGACGTTATCGAAGAGCCGTCAATTGATGATTTCGAGGATGACGACGTGGTGGACCTGGATGGAAGCGAGCAGCAGCCGGAAGTTCTCGAGCTGCAGGAGGAGGAACCACTGACCGGTTTCCAGCCCTTCAGTCTGAGCTCATCGCTCGAAAGCTTGTTGAACGGTCATTTCCTCCGGATCCTCCAGCTCCGTATACAATACGGCCTTGGCTGGGCGGCCGCGGAGACGCTCTGGTGGGATGTAGAGACCTCCCAGCAACCACCGGGGGATGTCATCAGGTTGAGAGGACAGGTATGTGACTCATACTGCTTAGCTCTCTGATGGCTCACCACGTCGCAACAGGTGATTCAGAGTGCGGACGCGGCCGACACTCTCTTAGCGCAAAGCTACTTGCTCCCACCAGACCCTTTGCTTGAGCGCAACAGAGAGGATCCCATCAATCTTCCTTTAATGGCGTTCTCTTACCTCTTACGACGCATCACGGTGAGGTGTCCATCGTCGAAGCTTCCTGCGGCGCTGAACATCCTCTCATCCTCGCGTGTAGCTTTGTCCTCGTTACTGCCTAGTCTGTCACCAGCAGCTTCAGGAAGACCTAGATGCATTGAAGCCCTACGTGTGCAGCTCCAAGCTTTGTACATATCAGTACTACAACCTCAATCGTGGGCCTTCTCTCGAGGTACGCGTTCCCCCTTAGTGTTTCCAATGTGCGTTCACCCTCTGCCAGTACGAAATTCGCGCCAATCCCACCATCGTCGATCTCCTGGTCTCGTTGGCGTACATTGCCGCTGCTGAGAGCGTCGGCGCCGACTCACCTCTTCCAATGGGCATGGGGCTCCGTGTGAAGGGAAAATCGAACTTCAGTGTTCCCCCAGGCCCAGACGGCTTGTACGAATTCGACCACCTACCAGCAAATGAGGTATGACTCCGAATTTTCGATCTTACCCATTTCTCACACTGTGGGATAGATGCGCAGCGCAATTGTGCAGCTGATCGACTCACTCCCACCGGTCAGTCGCGTGCGGTTCGATGCTAAAGGTGACTGACATAAGAGCTTCATAGATTGCCGAGATGAAGAAGCATCTGGAGCAACCGCGAGCGGCGGGTCGAGCAAAACCCCGTCTGCAAGACATCGACAAGATGATTCCCCATGCGGCATGGTCTGTACTGCGCTGGATCGTTGCCTCCTGCACCGCCCACTTGGAGGAGCTTACGGATGACGAAGGGCGTGTCAAGAATATCGGTTAGAACTGCCCTTGATAGTTTGTGCAATTTTCTCATGACGCTCTTCGTAGGACCGGAGTGGCGTCAATTCCGATTCAGCGTTGGCGCGCCGGATGCGGAGGCCAAGTTCCGCGTCGCGGTGCAGAGCGCGCAGGAGAAAAATGCCAAGGCTCGACAGTACCCGTCGCTATACGTAGGGGTTTTTCCCGCTCGACTCAATGTTACGGGCACTCACCACACGCACTAGGCCTTCCATGGGTCTCCTGCCAAAAATTGGCATTCAGTCAGTGTCTCTCCATATTAGTCTCTCCATATTAGTTCCACAATGCGCTTTTAACGGCCCATCACAGATCATACGGCATGGTCTTTGGTTCAAGACCATAATTCATGGACGAGCCTACGGGAATGGTACGAAAATAGCGTCTTTAAATTGAATGGCGTTGATTTGCCAGTCAGGTGTCTACTTCGCGAGAGACGGCGCCGTTTCGACCGGAAACTACGCGAGCGGTGCACAGAGCTGCTGGCGGAACAGCTCTACGCGCATCAACAATTGCGTCGCCCTGGCAGAAATTGTGAATTTGCCAGGCAAGTTTGTCTCAACCAGCCCGTATTTCGTTGTCGCACAGACAGATTGGATCATCTGGTGAGCGTAGTTCCGTACTGATTACTCTGCTCCTGACCCAACACTCCTCAGTCGGTACTTCATGGTCAAGGGTAGCGGATCCGGTCAATGGACACCAGGACCTGCCTACCACACTCCTTACTTCGGGCTGCCGAACAGCAACCAACCTATCCAAGCAGACGAAATCGACGAGTCGATCCCTTACGTTCCTTTGGACCCCCAGTATCCGCTCACTCTTTCGGGCAGGGCTATCCGCATCCCTGAACCTTCTCATGCCTTGCAGAAAATTTTGGTCGCACGCCGCGAAGAATACATCCCTGTGGACTACGAGATAGAAGACATGAAGATATTTGAAGCCGCGCCAGTGATACCGACAGAACCTGATATGGACGACAGGATGGAAGTTGTGGACGACTGGAAGCATGACCGGACGTGGGTTGAACAGTGTGTGGAGCACGTCATACCCCCTCCCACGGAATCGTCCCTGCAGGCGACGACCGCACTACAGAGGGAGCTGAAGGGCATCCTGAAGGAGCAGAAGGAGGCGAAGAGTCTGCGTGAGCTCGGGTGGTATATGCCCGAGGACCTCATTGGCGACAACCTGTACCAGTGGATCATCGAACTACACTCCTTTGATCCAACGCTACCTGTGACGCAGGACATGACGAGACAGTGAGCCCGACAGCGTTTGCTCCTGCTCCCGAGAACCTGGCTAACCGTAGAGTTATTGGTTCGGCCGTTCAGTGGCGTGAACTCCTTGGTATTCGAGATCCGCTTCCCTGCCGGATTTCCTCATGCACCGCCGTTCTTCCGCATTTTGAAACCCAGATTTTTGGGATTCAGCCAGGTTAGTGACTATCCCATCCTCTGCAAGTGCGCCATTCCTAACAACTCACATCCACGGTCTCAGGGTGGCGGCGGCCATGTCACGCTCGGTTTGTCCTCAGTCGACTGCATGCCGTTCCCTATTGATTATGTTGTTTTTCTCCAGGAGGGTCAATGTGCATGGATCTCTTGACTGCTGATGGTGAGTGGTACGAGCACGGATGAGCAAAAGCGTCGTTACCTGAATTTAATGGCGCCATAGGCTGGCTGCCAAGCTACAGGTATGTTCACAGGTTGCGGTCAGGCAATCTTAGGAGCCGACGTGCCCTGTCCAGCATTTCTGCCATCCTTATCCAGATCAAACTTGCGATCTCAAACTTGGATCCGAAACCGGCGCGCCTTGCCTCGAACTGGGACGTGTGGGTACCCATCTGTGATGTGCTCTTCTTCGTGAACTGATAATCTGTGGGTTGAATATTCCCATCCAAGGCCTTATGGAATGCAGGAGGCGCTGGAAGGCTATAGGAGAGCAGCCGCCACCCATGGCTGGAAGGTGCGTAGTGCAGTCGCTCGTGAAGGTCTGGGGACTGAAGAATGCTCGTAGGTGCCTCGAGGAATGGATCGCATTGCGTACTAGATCCAAGCCAATGCCAGCGCGGCGCTCCCCCTCACATTGGATCAGAACAAGGTTGCTTGTAAGATGTAGAGAGTGTGATTTGTACGTCTAGATGGTGTTGTTTTGTAAACATAGGATGGGATGTAATTACTGTGCATGCACTTTTGTCCAAAATGGCCTGCTGGGGTTTGTAGATTTTGGCGGACATCGGGAAAGAGCGGGGAAGATGACCCTCCGAGCCATTCCCAGGCTGCTGAATGATAACTTACTACCTGAGTTCCATCCAGTAAAGATGGAGAATCTTTGGGTAAGCCTCAACTGTGTCCGAATAGAGGCTGTTGATGTGCGGAGTCGAATTTGTTGGGTTGGGCGTCTGATAGGAAAAGAGGGCGTCGTCGGGGCCTTCCTCCTTCGTCCGCCGCTACCATCATCGTTGCCGTCGTGTCCATCGTCTTCCTCGTCGCCGCGCTCGCCATCGAGCCCGCTCCCTCCTTCCCGCTCCACTCCTCTCCTTTCCCCCCACATTCGTTTAACGTCCGCGATGAAGAACGCATTCAAAACCATTCGTTTGGGTCACGCAGTCGGTGCGCATCAACACGGTGCCCAACATAGCAAGCGCGACAGTAAGTACATCCCCCTCTCGAGCACCTCGACCCCCGGCCAGGAGCTGGCGAACTTGATTGCTGTTGGCGACCCTGGCGTGCTGGAAGGTTGTCGTGAAGTGCTCGGAGCCAGGTCGAACGTTCGCGGCCCTATTTGTTGTGTTGCGGTTGAGAGTCGGACTTTCCAGCGAGTCGGCAGATAATACTCGTCCCACCCCCGCGTCGTTCTTGACTGACGTTTGCCCGACTAGGCTGCTCAACCGGCGGTTTCTACAAGACACCCTCAAAGGGTCAAACAGTCGATGCCAGCCAGCCCGTCGCCATCAGTTGGGACACCTCCTGCTTGAACTCGACTATGGTTGATATCTACCTGTACGCCCCAAGCGCTGCTCGTCCCGTCATCCACGAGTGGGAGAATGTCGATTACAAGCTCGGCAACTACAGTGCAACACTCAAGGCTGGTTGGTGGAACTCCACCTCCTCCGTGGACCTCCAACTCAAGATCGTTGCGGCCGGGCAACCTCCGTTTCTGGCCACCATTCCTGCTGGTCCCTTCTTCACAGCGACATACTCTGGGACCGCAACTGATAGCTCCGCCGCCGTCGCTGGCGCCGTCGAACAGGTGAACAACACGCCGACTGAAAAGCACGGACTGTCCAAAGGTGCCGTCGCAGCCGCGGTCCTCATTCCCCTTCTCTTCATCATCGGTCTTGTCTCCGCTGCGTATATTCGGATCAGTCGTCAGAAGGGCAAGGAGAAGCGCAAGCAATTCAGCGAGATGGTCGACAAGCGCATGTCGACGATCTCCGCCGACTGGAAGTCGCTCTCTGGTGCAGGTGCTAATGCTGCGATCCGCAACAGCATGGCTTTCCCCGGAAACCGAGCGTCGTCGTTCTCGTTCGGTGGTATTCGTCCCTCCTCTACTGTCGCTGTCGAGGGTGGCCAGGCGGGCATTGGCGCTCAGGGTAGGATGGTTCAGGATAGTGGATCCTCCGATGCCCCCCACATGTCACAGCTGCGTCCTGGCGTCCGCACGTCTGCGTTCGAGAATCGCGTCTCTCGCGTCTCATTCGCTGCTGACCCCCGCCCGTCAGCTGAGTCACGCCGCCCACGCCAGTCTCGCGCCTTCCACACCGGTCACGTCCCTGTCCCTCCCCTGCCTGATCGCCAATACTCATCCGAAGGCTCAAGCAACGGATCCCCTACCTTATCCCCGATTCAGACCGACGGCCCCCTTACGCTTACCTCCGAGGACATTCAAGCTCGCATGTCCGGTCGGGACTCTGAGCCTCGTCCAAGCATCGATGAGGTCATGCCTGCCCTGACTAGTACGTATCATCACTCGTAAGAACGCCTCTTGCGTGTTTCTCACCTTTATTTCTAGTGATGCATGTTGGAGGAATAGAGGGCGAAAAGGACGAACTTCTCTTCGACAGTACAATGCCGACTCCCCCGAGTCCGACACACCAGGTGCCGAAGTCACCCATAATGGGAGTGATGCCAATGCAACCCATGCACGCTAACGTGATGTCACCCGATGCCATGCTCCGTGCCTACGCTGAGCGTCGCGCTATGGGTGCCGCCACCCCTGGTATCCCCGCTGTTCCTGCACCCGCCGCGAGCTACAATAACATGGGCATGCGCGTGCTGTACTCTCCCGACACTACCGCTCCTTCGTCCGTATACCCTACCGCGCCAGCGAACCAGAGGAAGAGTCTCGCCCCCACCGAATATAGCAAGTACGACGAGGAAGATGCGTATGTTGGCACCGCCGAGTAAGCATCCCACGCCGACTCCACCGCCATGCTCCCATCTCGGTTACCTCTTGGTTGTATAATTTTTGTACCGGTATCTGGCGTGCATCCCATTCCTTCCCGCACAAAAGCAGCCAAGGGATGCACCAATCCCCCCCTGCGACTTTTGTGCTTTACCGTCTTTTCCGCCAATTGAACGTATCTTACTATGTCGTTGCCCTGATCCTTGTGCCCCCTTAGTGTGCTACTTTTTATTCCTATGATTGCCCGGTCTCCTGTGTTGCCTTCATGGACTCGTCAACTCCTCTGCTCTTCCATCCCTACCCTCCACCCCACGCGCTTGACTTCAAGTCTCAGTATCACCTTCTCCTATTTCTAATTTTGCGCGCGTGGGAGCCCGCACACGACAGCGTCGTTCCGTTTGCATATATACCCCCTACCTATTGCGCGTTCGCCGTCGCCGTCTACTACGGCGCGGTGCTGGCCTCGGGGTCCAATCGGCGCCACCCACTTCCACCCATGTCCCATACCTGTCCCATACACGTCGCTAATCCTTCCTCGCGAAGCTGGTGCACACATAATGGTGCATTGGGACCCGCGGTGATGTTCGAGTTGTGTTCGAGCTTAGATACCCCGTGGGCGCCGTAGGTACGATAGGATGGTTGTGATTTTTATGTGTATTTGCAATTGATTATGGCTGCTTCGAGTTTCTTATTTGGCTGGGGTGGAGGTGGGGGCGCGCTCCAGTCTTCGTCGGAGACCGTTAATCTCAAGAACAATGGGTCTTTGTTCTCCCCATCGAACATCAGTACGCTAACATGAAACTTCTCCCCCGGCGGCCAAGCTAGGCTCCGACCTGGCCGATTACGGTTCCGACTCGGACTCGCCGTGACTAGCACTTAAGGCATTAGACAAACGCTGAGGGGTGGAAGTCAGGGCAGCGCAACTTTCGGGCAAGGTCAGTTGGCCTTTCTGCTGGTCCTCGACACAAGTTCGCTGACGGCCGTAAGACCACAGTACACATTGGATTGAGAGGCCTGCATGTGCTTTCTCTTAAACGTTCGCTATTTGTCTATTGGGTGTATGCATGTTTTGGCCCACGATGGCCGACGTTTGACTCAGACTCGGAGTTCGAGTCGACCGGGAGTCGGGACTCGCATCAGCGCTGAGGGCGAAGCTCAAGCACCGGCCCAACCTTGCACTGATCGGTCTCACGTTCTAATTCCTCTCAGCCGCCAAGTTGCCGTATTTAAGTAAGTCATGTAAACGGCGATGCAATCACTCCAACCTCCTCTCATCGATCGCGAACTGAGATCGCGAAACCTTAAACTTCTCGACGTCGCCTTCAAGCTTTCTCAACTTGCAAAGCAGGATCATGGACCCCGAATTCGCAGCAGCACTCACAGCTGACCGTTTCACTCACCTCCGCAAAGGGCCTCCGGAAGGAATGCCCCTCCCTGAGTACGCACGGCAGACACGGGAGATGGTCGCGGTGCTTGCTCAATACTACGAGAAGAAACTCGAAGGTCATGGTTGGTCATGTTCGATGAGCATCCACTCGGGAGGCAGGGATCTGACTCATATACCCACGGCAGAATCGCAGTGCAAGGTGGCGGAGATGACCGTGGACGTCGCTGATGGCCAGATTCCGGTCCGGGTCATCACACCTACGGCTGGCGGCAGCGACGAGACCTATCCTGCGCTGGTGTGGCTTCATGGCGGAGGTAGGTCTTTACAAATAGTCCACCCTAGTCATTTCATCCTCATGTTTCGCCAGGATGGCAATTTGGAGACATTGACATGGACGATGTCCACCTCCGGACCATTGCGATTGAGCTGAACTTGGTCGTCGTCAACGTGGAGTACAGGTACAGCGAGTTCGGCTGGCTCTCCGATCCGTCCATAGACCTGAACACATTCTCCTTAGACTCGCCCCCAAGTATCCGTTCCCCATACCGTTCGAAGACTCGTACACGGCGGTCAAATGGGTCGCAGAGCACGCTTCCGATTTGAAAGTCTCTTTGGACAAGGGCTACCTCGTTGGCGGAGACTCTGCCGGGGGGAATCTGGCTGCGGCGATTGCCCTCCAGGCCCGGGACGACTCCTTCTTCGCTAAGAAGCCTCTCACTGGACAGTACTTGCGAGAGCCTGTTGTGGTTCATCCAGCGGCAGTGCCAGACAAGTGGGTCTGACACATCCATGCATTTCATCGCACGACTGATTATCGTCGCCATGCCTAGGCTCAAGTCCGAATGGCGTTCTTTTGAAGAAAACAAGGATTCCGTTACTCTGCCAAGCACAGCCGTAGTACAGGCCCTCGGTCAGCATCTCTTTTCTTCCGAACCCACATACTGCGAACTGACTGTGCCTTGTTGATATTTAGACGGGTACGGTGCACCGCCGACCGATCTCAGGTTGGCCCCGCTACTCGCCACTTCCCATGCTGGTCTATCCCCTGCGTTTGTCCAAGTTATGGGTATGGATTCCCTGCGCGACGACGGCGTCGTGTACGAAAAACTTCTGCGTGAAGCAGGAGTTCCCACCCGGCTGATAGTGTGCGCGCAAAGCTCATGAATATCTCTGACCGGTAACTGACGCAGCCCGTTCGTGCAGGCATCCCGGAGTGCAGCATGGATTTTACTACACATTCCCGGCCATAACATCTGCTATCCAGGTAGATCGCGAAGAACGAGAGGGCCTGCGCTGGCTTCTGAGTCTCACGAAGTCAGCGTGATGCCCTGCCTCCTCAAGCCAATGTCTGTAAGATGTGATTCTCCGAGTAATACATGCGTAACCGTACCTCCGTTCGACGGTTGCGTATGCATTACTTCCTACGAGCATATTCAGCGCGTTCCCGGATGTGCCTTGACAAACAACATACACGTTCCTTCTCGTATTCCATGTAGTACAGATACAACATCGGTGATTCAGTTCGTCCAACCCCCCACATTTATGTGCCAGAATTCGTGTCATTCGTGCCAATAATTTCCCATCCAAAGCTGCTCAAGGACCGGTGTACTCGACAGTGACCGAGGACGAGCTGGACGACACGGAGGTTAGCACGCGGCCGTTCTGCTCCATGTTGATGATGGTCGCGCCGGATGGGCTCTCCGAGCCGCTCGAAAGGCCGGCGGACACACCGGTGAACGTGACCGAGCCCCAGTTGGCGAGGGGGACGAGCGAGTTGCCCTCGGAGAAGTCCTCTACGATCCACTCCGCGTTCTCCTGGCAGAGCGCGGGCTGGCCGGAGAACGTGTGCGACACCGTCTGACCGGTGGAGTGGTTGATGAGCGTCGCGGTGCCGCCGGTCAGCGAAGTCGCGACCACGGTAGCAGTGATCGAGTTGCCGGCGCTGACACTGAACCCGGTGAAGTCGTGGGCGAAGTCTGGGAACCACTCGAACCATGCTGGAGATCGCGGCGAGCGAGAAAGGGAAGTGCGGTGAGCGTGGATAGGGAGGGATATATGGGAATAGAAGCCTACCATCGAATGAGGTCCGGGACCCGGAGACAGTAAAATCGACGCCGGTTTGGAGGATGGCGTTGCCACAGGTATCGCCATCGATACCGACCCACGCAGAGGCGGAGTGAGTGCCAGAACCTCCCGAGGGCTCGCGGGGGGTGGGGACGGTGAAAGTCCCGGTAACGGACTTGAACGTGTTCTAAACCATGAGGACGAGCAATAAGCAATGAGTCCACTCATCATGTTCGTGAGAGTTACGAACTGAGCCAGCAACCAAGACGGCACCCGACCAGTTGCTGCTGAACTCGGCGTGGGTGGAGTTAGAACCCGTCTCGGAGACAGGACGTGCGACCGCTTGGTTCGGGGTGGTCAAGTGCGTGAGACCTGAAGCGCGACGGGCAACGCGCTGCGCGAGACGCTCCTTGGACGTGGGGATGGCAAACGCCGCGGTGGCGAGAAGCACCTGGCAGAGCAGAGTCGAGGCGAACATAGCGAGGAGCGAATGGAGTTGGGATGTTGGAGGGCTTGGGTGAATCCTGAGCTGAGGTAGAGGCGACCGTTACCAGAGTATTTTATATTCGCCGCATGCGGGCTACTGGTCCAGACTTCTCCATGACTGTTGCCAACGAAATGCTTGGCGGACGTTGAAGTGATTTGCAAGCGGCGGACTGGGAACCTGATATGCTATCTTGACGAACAACCTTGTGCTTGCAGGATCCGTCGAAGTAGCAAAACATATGGTTCCGTGGCTTCTCCAATCACTTGACGAGCGATTGGCATGTGTCGAGCTTCCGAGAACCTTGTATATGTTCACATCGACGGGAATAAATTAAGCGCTTTATTCCTTGAGAAGATGCTGCCCACCGCTGGGGGTTCATGAGGAGTATGTTCAATGCAATGTGATTGCAAATATAGTCTTGAGCCCACTTCGTAGCCTGTATACACCATGCACGAAAGTTCCGATAAGCCACTAAACGTGTGCCGGGATAGGTACAACGCAAGGACCCCGCTGGTTGCGTGGGGAAAGCCTCGCCTAGTCTTCTCAGCACGTAAGGCTGTTGCCGGAGTAGTTCTCGTTGCCGTCGCTTCGCTGCAAACAATATACCCTCGATAACCAGTGAAAAGGATCGGAGCAAGCATAGTGCCCCCGCGAGAGACGTAGAAGGATGTACTCCACTTCTCAACGATGCAAGTGGTGACTGGTAGACCGATTGCAATGTATCAGGGGACCGATACCTGCAGCACTCGATGTTAGCGAAGCATCAGTGTTATAGTCTGAGAGTACTAGAAAAAAAATCGATAAAGAAGATGGAACTTAAGCCTTCCAGACCACGCGCCGCAAAGGAAGGGAACCCGGTGAATAATCTCGGAGACTGATACAATGCGTGGCGCCAGCTTCGCAGTGACTTCACGCCACTAGATCATGCATACAGGATTGGAAGCATGCCTTTTCCGCTCCAGGACAGCCCTCAATAGTGACAGCCCAGAGTTCCCAAACGTGCGTGCGCCGGGGCCGGTATAGTACTCTCCAAAACAGAACAGGGTTGATGAAGCTCGGAATATGTAAACATTCAAAGGTGCGGGATGTGGGATGACGGAGATTCAGGAGAGCACTGGACTTCAAAGAAACCAATGACGCTACGTACGAGTTTAACTGGACACGCAACTTGACGACCGCAGTTCTAGGTTGATGCGATTGGAACTGACCATCCCGTTTAGAAGGCCTTCAAAGGATTCAGTGAGTGGGTAAGACCGTAAATGATTCATGAGTGAGAAGATGATGATGGTTCACAGTGGTTGGTGGCGGGCCAGGATCAAGATTGCACAAGTCGAGGCGCCTGCTCAAATATAGGAATTCCCGACCATGTCAATATTGTGTTACGTCATCCCGCCAGACGAGTGCTCTCCCAACTCCAGCTACTTGCGATCTTCTTTCCCGACTACCACACGAGAATTCTCTCGTAAGCTCTCTCATGTGCTGATCTTCAATGACCGCAAGCTCGCGTGATCGTTGCTGGAAAGTTGGAACAGCGAAATAATAATGTCGCATATCGGTGTATGGACCGACGTAGTCGCTGCTGCGGTCGTCTCATAATGCACCGTTGCCCCAGTGCGATCTTCCATGGAAGTCACGATCATGTGGGCGATACTGTCCTATAACCTTACCCTTCGTAGTATACGAGCACGATTGCTTGCGAGATTCTTACGAAGTTCTCGCGCAATGAGGAGGTCCCCTTCGGGCCTCCGGCTTCAAGCTCTCAGGCGAACTTCAATCTCACGACCGTCCCGATCGCCCCCGAACCCATGCGAGCAGAGCGTGTTCATGCTTCATGCACTGTATACTGCTTTCCACGGCCCTACATTCGAGTGCAATGCTTGGACGGCTGATATTCTATCGTGATCGGGCCCGCTCCTAGATTACTACGACACCACGCCTTCAAGTTCGAAGCCACTGTTGTGTGACAGACATCACCCGGCTCCAGAGTCTAACGGACAGACTTCGCAGGCCCGCCATCCGAACGCAGCGCAGGTTTCCGAAGGCCGCCGCCTCTTCAATAAGTAAGTATTCGCAGAACCTTCAGTTATCAATACTTCATCTCTGTTCTTCAGAGGCCAAGATGCCAGAGAGCATCGCTCGTTTCTGAGCTACAGTGCTCTTCTCAGACGTGTTTGCGTTCTGCTAATGCTTCTTCATCGCGTACAAACATGCCTATTAGGGTCTCTACGTAACATCCCGCCCAATGGCGGCATGGCCGCTCCGTACTCAACCGTCGCTCCTCCAGATCGAGCACTAGAGTTTGGAACACGACCAACGAGGGGTTTCGCGCATCGCGCAAAGCCCTCCTGGGACCGCTTCTCGTCGCAGACGATCTCTGTGAACGCACAGACGGACGCAAAGACTACGGACTACGGGTCCGCCGCCGCCAGCCGCGTCGGCGAGCGGTATAAAGAGGGCATCTTCGAGCTGTTGTCCAACAGGCTTCCAACGCTCCTCGCCCACCTCCAACCAACTCACTACCTCTCATATCACAATGTCTCCCAAGGGCTCTCGTGGTGGTGCTAGTAAGCAGCACCTCCT
The DNA here is from genome assembly GCA_022814645.1 of Ganoderma meredithae. NCBI lineage: Eukaryota > Fungi > Basidiomycota > Agaricomycetes > Polyporales > Polyporaceae > Ganoderma > Ganoderma meredithae. Next base: position 39,615 of record JAKLMY010000198.1, read on the forward strand.
CGCCTGGTCATCGGCAGCTGCCACGACGACGCTAACTCTCTGCTTTCCTCTGCAGCCTCTGGTACCAAGATGACCCAAAGCGACGCCGCGCGCATCCAGTCCACCCAGGTCAGCTCCCGCCGGTCGACCCTGCTGGGCCGCGTCGCGATCTCACGTGCTTGCTTTGACAGACCAAGGCCGGGAACGACGCCGGAAAGGGCTCCTTCCCCGCCCGCGCACAGTCCGCGGCCGCGAAGAACGCGGCGGGCTCGCCGCCCAGCTCCAAGGCTTCAGGGAAGGGACCCAAGGCGTAGCCACTCGGAATGGTTTCCTAGACATCTGCGAACGAGCATCCGCTGTGCGAAGTAGACAAGTTTGTGTGTCGTTCTGTACCAGTCGAAACGGAGCCATCGTGATCCAAACGTGTATTGTGGATGATGGGGGATAGGCATTGAAGGCGCCCCGGTGTTCTTTGGCCGGGAGAGATCGGTCGCATCGCCCAATGACGGTCGTGCTGAGGACCCAGGACCCTCCAGAATATCGCATTCCCCGCCTGGCCATGGCTGCGAAAAGGGATTCTCGCCGTTTTCCCGACGCTCCCGTTTCGACACCCGAGGCCGGCGCCTTCGGGTTCATCCCGCTCGCCGCCTTTTCTTCGCCGCCGTCCCTAATGACTATTTCGTCCCCATGCCCCTTGCTTTATGGGAATTAGGCATAGATCAAAGAAAAAGAATATTATAAACTTTCCTGGAACTTTTAGGGGGCGTAGTGCAGGAGGGAGTGACTCTGCGCTCCCCACTGCACTCCGTGGCGATGTTCCGCGGACGGCCGAAGGCGTTTCGCCGTTTTCCCAATTCTTTCGATAGGCGACTTTCCGGACCTCAAGCGGGTTCCAAGCGACCGTCATAGCCTGGCTACGGCTATGGCTATGGCCGTAGCCATAGCTGGCCAGGCGGTGAATCTACCGTTCCCGGTCCCTCTGGATGCCTTCGGTCGGAATATGACAGACGATGCTGGCGAGGGCTCTGCTGCACGCCGGCGTCGTTCGCCGAGGTTATGGTGTCAGGTTTTGAAATCGATATCATGGACTGACACGAGGTTGGGAGGAAGAGCTTGGCTGAAACAAGCGGGGTGCTCGATGACAGTCCGAATGAGCATGTTTTCGCGGCCCGTCACAAGCGACGACCTTCCGATACTGGGCGCCCCGCTCCAATGAACCCGACGATTGAGTTTGGAGCGCTCATCCACGGTGAAAATTAAGAGGCGCAAGGTTTATGTAAACGACGAGCTCAACAATGGCGAGGGTGGATGATGGGTAGGTTCCACCGCCCATGCCTAGCGTCGCCTCGCGTTCCGTTGTCGGCAATGCCGGTGAAGAGTTCATGCATACTCTTGCGGGCATTGGCCAGACGTAAGAGATCCTGTTGATGGATGCTTGGAGAGCCATGCCGAGTCAGGTGAGACTGGCGTACCGACGCACAGACAACCGTTCTCGAGTATAAGAGTCTCTGTGGGGCAGACAGGGAGACCTCAGTTCGCAGTCGCTCTTTGCTTGTAGTCCAATACCCACACACACACCGATCCATCCCTTCGTCCTCATCGACCAACTCGACCACCATGTTCGCTCCCTTCGTTGCCGTTGCTACTCTCTTCGCTCTCCCCGCCCTCGCGGCCCCCACCACCAGCACCGGAAGCTGCAACACTGGTGATATCCAGTGCTGCAACAGCGTCGAGCACGTGGGTTTTCCCCTCCCTTCGTCTTCTTGTCCTTGCGACTGCGGTGCTGACGTCCGCGGTGCAGTCCAGCTCGGCGGCGGCCTCTGGTCTCCTGGGCCTCCTGGGCATCAACTTGCAGGATGTCACGGGCCTGATCGGTCTCCAGTGCTCCCCGCTCAACGTTCTTGGCCTCGGCGGTAGCTCTGCCTGCTCTCAGCAGCCTGTTTGCTGCCAGAACAACAACGTCGTGAGTATCATAGTCACTCAGTAGATATCCCGAGGGACTTACGAGTTGTTCGCAGGGGGGCCTGATCTCCATTGGTTGCATTCCCATTCAGCTCTGAGCTGCTCTGAACGCGTTGTCTGTGGAAGCATACCTTAGATCCTCCTTAATGTAAACAGAAATACATACGATTTGCCAGCGCCTTGTCACGGTTAGTTTTTGAGTCCTGCGAGAGGTGGAGCGAATAAGCAGCGCGGCGGGCCTGCTAGGTTACTGCGTCTCGCAAGGGATGTACAAGCCATGCGTGACAGACTTGCATGCCTCTGGAGTGTGGTCGACGACCATATCCACTAACTGCCCACATGGAGGTGCGTGGTGGAGCGCGCATGGAGGTGGGCCGGGGACCGAGGTCGCTGCGGGTTTGACTGCGGCGAAGGATTCGAACAATGATCGGGCTGCAGTCGGCTGCATAGTCCACTTGCGATTTACCTCCACGACTGTGTCTGTTGGGATAACACATACTCGAAAGTTTTCTGAGGATGCAGGAGCTACGATGAGTCTATTTCCTTCGCGAGGCAGCCCAGAAAGCCAATACAAATACAAGCAGTGTCGACGCCCATGTCCGCGCCTTCCGTACGAGGGGTTCGCCGACCTCCGACCTTGGCCCGTGTCCGAGGGCCGTCAAAAATGCCTGTCCATCGACCTCTCTGACGGAGGTGAAGACCCCCCTCTGGGTCTCTTCGTGCACGTCCGGCTCGGGTACCGAGGACCCTTCATCGGGCGCGGGTCGCTGTCGTGGTGGTGCGCTTAGGGGAGGAAGGACTTCCACTTGGGACACCCCGCCGAAGAAGTCGGTAACGAGCGTGTCATGGAGCGGCCGCCTGAATAGATCTGAACGCACGCCTGGGTGCGAGCGAATCTTCACGGGGTCGTACGTGTTGAACTGCGGGAACATAGTCAGACGAGAGGCCTTGCGGACAGAAGGTACGGGTGTGGCATACGAGATCCTCCATAGTGGTTTGGCTCGTCTTGTTGATGCCCTCCATAAACTCCAAGATATAGTGCGTGTAGGTATCGATAACGGCTACTCCGATGTCGTAGTCGTTTTCGTACTACGTTGGGCGTAAGTCAAGAGGACAACCTTCACCACAGATGAATAAACATACAGAATAGGAATTCTCGTGGATGACCGAGGAGCCGGTGGCAAGAACGTTGGGAGAGTAAAAGCGCGAATACATCGTGTTGGCCTGGCAGGTGTCGATCATGAAGAATAGTTCATTGTAGCTGTTCGTTCGTCTTTTGCGTTAGCCACACTCACCGGGAATCGAAAGGACGCTCACCGTTTCTTCTCCCACATCTGTGCCACTGCATCAGCGATATCGAATGCGCTGATCTCCTCGTTGTCTTGGAACTTCAAGAACTCGTTTCCACCATGTCCCGTCATGAAAATGAAAACGTTCGATCGGTCGTCTGTCAACAACCTCTTGGAACGGGGGACCGAAGGTTCAACGCGTCCTGATGGATGATGTTTGGGTTTACAAAAGGTGGGAGGTTGGGGGGCAGACGGCGTTAAGTTTGCGTTGGTCGGGAAGCTCGGCAGACTCACCCGTCAAGACACGAAGGAAGTTCTCAACAGTGACCTCGTTGCCTCTGTAGTCCACCTCAATATTGTCTCCATACAAGTCGAGGTTCCGTCCTGGGTTCGCGTAGACGCAGCCAGGGAACTTGTTCCGGGGGTTACACGCCACGTCGTCGGCGAGCATCAAGATGATATTCGAGTCAGGGATTCCGAGTCGTTTCACAGTACGGTACCTGCGTCACTGAGTCAGCAATGCTTGGCAATGTCGTAGTCGAGTTACCCGCAAAGCAGCAATGCGAGCGGAGCACGTACATCCCCAAGGCGTTCGCCATGTGCTACTCAACCTGTCAGTGGAACACTCCACTGACGATTACGAATGAGACGTACCCTGTAATTGAACCAATATCTCGACGCGCAGACCAATACCGCCCAATTGTTGGTGTGCGAGGATCCAGGTCTACTGAAGAATTCGGCAACCGGTTCTGCCAGCGACCGAGAGATGCATGCGAGCCATAGTAGAAGGATAAGGCGAAGTCCCAGCATTCAGGATTACAGAGCCTATTACACGACGCGGGGTAAAAGACCTAGAAAATAAGTTACGAAGAGCCGTTCAGTGATGGGGGAATAGAAGACAGTTGAAGGATCCAGGTGGGGGGAGGCGGCCAAGAGGCTCGAATCCGGCGCTTGGTACGGCGAATCCAAATTGTTTCTCCTCTCTCCTTCGTTCGCTGCTACTACTAGTCTCCTACCCAAACAACAACACCCTCATCATCGCTTCTGAGACATTCCTATACTTCCATGGACGCGAGGTGTTGATGAAACTCTGGATGCTTGCATGGGTGAGTCAATAGTTGTTTCAGGTATCAGCGACGGTATCCTCATGCTGACTGGTGCTACATAGGTCTCGGGCTGGAACTTCCTATGATTCGTCTACGTGCATGGACTATTATACCTACCTCAAACGCTATTTCCTCTCAGCTGGACAATCTCAGGTATGCTAAACGTATGACACGCTGTCATCGAGTTTGGCGACAGGAAGCCCGCGGTCGATCTCTGCGCACAAAGTAACGTTCCTCAGAATTTGAGCACTGAAGACGTATTTCGAGACGCAAATGAGGAACTCGACAACCCCTGAACTACATTTCCGGCTGCTTCCCTCTTCAACCCCCCCTGGCTATATGCTTGTCTGCCACTTCTTCTATTTACCAGGAGGCAATAATGCAAGCGAGTCGAGATTGGCTTGGAGAGCTCTTTTTCGAGGACATGTACGTTCATTCTAGCAGCTACAAGTACATCGATGGACAGCAATTCATTGTCCCGTCAGCTCATGAACAAGAATACATATGAGAAGGTGACCAACATCGTATAGGCAGCCATACTAGAACTTCCGGACGCATCCGCTGGCCCACTAGTGACCTTCATTAGCACTTGTAAAAAGGTCAGCAAGCCGGCTGCTGCGAACAGTATATGGGGCTTACGTTTTGCATGGACCACGATGTTGCTCAATGGACAGTTCCTCCAAGAGACTTCTCAGGACAACCTTGGGTTTGAGCAAGATTACCCTCACGATTCCCACTTCGCCGCCCGCTCGTTCGGTTGCTCTCCTCTCCTCTCGGACAAGCCCAAGCTGCGTGGTGCAAACCACGGGATGAGGTTTAACACCATGCCGCGTTCTCTCCGGATCAGCCCATTCATCAACCATGCGAGAGGGGTTGAATGGCTCGTTTGGTTTGACCACAACAGTCAAAAGGTCTCGCGAGATGATACGCTCTCCGGTGATACGCTGGACTTCGTGGGATGTGTGTATGACTTCGCGTAACCTGTCGGCGTATTCACGCTCGATCTCCATGCGAAGGTCATGTTGCTGTATATCAACCCCACTGGTTAGGAGAATATCGGTAAAACAGTCCAGCACGCGGTCGGTCGCGAGACGCTGCCGGTCTTCGTCGTCTGTGAGGACCTTCTTCACGTATGTCCGACTCAGCGCTCTCCATCTACCAGCAATTGATTGTGGCTCTGGCCACATGCCCATCAATAGGAACTTCGACCACATAGCCTGAGCGTACGCACCTGTTTCTCTGATGGCCTGATAGATGTATTGAAGTAGACAGTCATCATCGTTCCAGGTAGCGCACAACCATCCAGCGCAAGAAACCAAAATGGCTTGAAGAGCGGTTTGTACTATAAGAGGATCATCGGCGTGGTGAACAGTGTTGAGCCCGAGAATTAGGTTGCTGTCGAGGAAAGCTTGCAAGCGCGTTACAGTTTCCTTCGATGCTTGAACGACCTTCTGCTTCCCGTATCGTTGCTGGAACGCGCCTGCAATATTCGCCGCGACCTGAAAGATCCGTGAGTTAATTCCGTTGACTAGCTGGAGGACTTCCGTGTCGGTGACGTCGTCCAGCAAGGTGAGATAGGCTTGGGCATTGCGCAGCTCCGCGGATCGCGTGTCGAGAAGAGCTGCTTTCATCCCTAGCTCAGACTTGCACCGATGCAGTTCCCTCGAAAGCTGTGCGATGGTCTCTTCGGCGTGACGTTCAGCGTTATGCATCCGAGTCTCCATCTGCTGTGCCCACTGCTTGGATGCGACGAGATCTGCGTCAGCCTTCTCCAAGTGCCGGGTAGTCGTCTCGAGTTTGATTTTGACCGAATGTGCGAATTGCGAGGCCCGTCTCTCTTTCTCTCTCAACCTGTCCATCTCATGCCCCTTGTCCTCGACGTTGGTAGTTTGAACTGAGTTATCTCTGCGGGACCCCACATGCGGCGTCTCAGGGATATCGGAGAGGGGTGTGGAAGCTCGGTGGCGATTCTAGATGCGATTCTTCATACCGGCATACTGAGCTAGAAGGAAGGACTCGGACACGGAGAGGAAGAGGCGTACGCGATCCAGAGTCATCAGTGAGAGACAGTCTGCGATAGAGAGTGGGAGCGGCCGCACTCGATGCTACTGCTATATTTGCAACAATATACGTTGTTTTGCACTGTTCAGCTGACCAATTCTTCACAGGTCCTTCCAAAATTAAAGCCAGCTTGCGTATGCGCAGAGGTTTGCTGCAGCAGCAGCTTCGATTTACTTTCTGCCACCATTACGTGAGCTGAGCACTGAAATAGGGCCAATGGATGTGGCGATGCCCAATTCGCTCCTTTTGATAGCTTCTCCTGCGCCTCTCACGAAAGGTCACGTACAACAGACTGAATTCGAACTTCTTACTGCAGCTCAACAAATTCAAATCGCCAATAAACTACTGCAGCGCTGCAAAATGAACTACCGCAGCCCAATGAACTACCGCAGCTGTGCAGAACTTGAGCGAACTACCGCAGCTCCATAGCAAGACGAAGAGAACCGAACGGCATGTAGCTCTTCAAAAGGTAACGTCTCGGTCGCGATGCATGTTAACTTCACCACCCCCACACAGACATGTCTTCATCACGAACCTATCGCGGATCGGTTCGCAAACTAGTGTTGGGGATAGACGTCGGAACCACCTTCTCTGGTGTCTCTTACGCCGTGCTCGACCCCGGAGAGGACCTTAGTATTCATGCCATCACTCGGTAAGCGCAATTTCCAGAGTGCAGAACTGGGGCTTGGATTGATTTTGGATCGATTTACCTTAATAGATATCCCGGTCAAGAGAACTTCCCGAGCAACCTAAAAATCCCATCCATTCTGTATTACCGTCAAGATGGCACCCTCCACTCTGCAGGGGCCGAGGCCAAGGCGCCAGGCATGGACATGGTTGCAGAGGATGAGAACCTTATTCTGGTGGAATGGTCCGTTCTCATTCATACAGAACGTCGCACCTACTAAGATTTCTGCAGGTTCAAACTCCACCTACGCCCTGAGAGCTTGGACGCCGCCCCAATTTCCTTGCCGCCGCTACCTCCCAGAAAGACGGTTGTCGATGTCTTCGCCGACTTCCTCCGCTACCTCTTCGCATGCACCCGCCGCTACATCTCCGAGGATGCCATTAACGGGGAGACTCTTTGGAACTCCGTCAAGGACCGGATCGAGTTTGTACTGTCTCATCCTAATGGCTGGGAAGGTCTCCAACAGGGGAAGATACGGCAGGCCGCCATAATTGCGGGCCTTGTCCCGGACACGACGGCAGGCCATTCCCGCATCCACTTCGTCACGGAGGGCGAGGCTAGCCTGAATTTTTGCATCAACAACGAACTTGTGGAGCAGGATACTATGCAGGTACGTACGTACCCACGCCGTGGATGGAATTGCAGCTTCACCAGGCCATGTAGAGTGTCATCATCGTCGATGCCGGTGGAGGGACGGTTGATATCAGCAGTTACCTGTTTTTGTCGACCTCCCCATTGTCAGTGGAGGAAGTCGCCCCGCCCGACTGTTAGTCACTCACTGAATATAACCATGATGGTCTTATGGACGATGAACGTAGGTATTCTACAGGGCTCAACTCGAGTGAATGTCCGTCTGGAGGAATTTTTGAAAGGTGAGACCTGACACACTCTTTCCCTATCGGACCTCTGACTACTTAGTTTCCAGAGCGTCTTGCATCCTCTTCCTTCACGAATGAGGAGGATATCAAGTCGATGCTAAACCATTTCGATGAGTCCGCCAAGCTCGTGTTCAAAGACGAGAAAGAATCATCCTACATCAAGTTTGGTAGCGCAAGGGACAATGATCCCGCGGTCAACATTCGTCACGGACAGCTCATGCTCAGCGGGTGAGTTGTTGATTCCGCAAGGTATTTTCCATCTGGACCGACATCGACCGTAATTTCTCATTGCAGGTCGGATATGGTGTCATTTTTTCAACCCGCCCTCCAATCTATCTCAAATGCCATTCAGGCCCAACGAGACGAAGCAAGAGTTGCCCTCTCGGTATGGTCACTATGTAGCCTCTAGGGTCGTAAAAGCGGATTGCTCAGGTTCCTTGGATAGATGGTGTTCTTCGTCGGCGGCTTCGCGGCTAACTCTTGGTTATATTCGTCTCTCAAGAAGAAGCTAGAAGCCAGAGGTGTCGCTCTCTATCGGCCAAGCTGCCATACGTATGTCGTCCTGCATCTGATCCCCGCACATGCTGAACAATCGACGTCACAGCAATAAAGCAGTTGCGGATGGCGCTGTTTCCTTCTATGTCGATCATTTCGTCTCATCGCGGGTCACGAAGGTGACATATGGCACGGAGGTTTGTGTGAAATACTGCCCCAGTGATCCAGAGCACTTTGCGCGACGCTACCAGAAATTTGTCCGTCCATCCGGATCCGTCAGATTGCCGAATGGCTTCTCTACCATTCTTCGAAGGGTCTGCTCCTCTAAGTTAACACATCCACTCACGTCAAGCTCATGCATCACTTAGGGGGTCCGTGTCCGCGACAAGCAAGAAATCTCGCACCCATTCTTTCAAGAAGCACGGGAATCCCGTACTTTGAATAGTATCAGCTGCGATATAATCTGCTACAAAGGAACTGATGTCCCGACCTGGATTGACATTGACCCGGGTCAGTCCTCCTAGCATCAGCACGACGAGCCTAGTCCAGTTGGTAGTATCTGATGCCCACCCTGTTTCAGAGATGTTCGCTCGTCTTTGTACCATCTACGCCGACACGTCTCAGGTGTCCAGGCAGTCAAAGTTGGGACCCGATGGAGTCTATTTCGTGCAGCAATTTAAGGTCATTCTCTTGTGTGGCCTAACAGAAATGCAAGCACAGATCAGCTGGATTGAGAACGTGAGCCCTTGTCTCCATGCTAATTTTTTTCACTGACTTTCAGGTAGGGGACCGAAAAGAGAGGGCCAGCCAAGGTCGTGTACGAAGATGATCTCCAAGTATCACGCTGAGAACAAGATAAATGTATCCTAGAGGTAAACACAAAGTGCCCACACTGATCAATGCATGTCGCGTCGCTTCCGTATACTCATACTCCTCTTCAGAGCTGGACTTCTAGTGTTGTACTTGGATAGTTAGAGATTTTGTGTTCATGGATACAGGAGATGACGCTAGCCATTACGAGCGCTCACTAAGTACGAGGTTGCAGCTGCGAGAAGCGTGCGTATAGCCTACGCATGCATGTAGCCTGTGGAACAACAAGGGGAAGTTGAGGTTGTCCTGATATGATGACAAAGTACCATGATGTACAAAAAGTGTAAGGCGGTAACTCGCCCATACTCAAGGTCAACACCCAGATCGTTACAGACAAGTATCCGTCATGGCTTCACCACTTCTCATGCGCCGGGCGAACTAACACACACGCGCACGTCAGGCAATACATCGCGTGCGCGTTCAGTTTCGGAAGACTCACGGTCAAGCTCCCACGTCCAGGCCGATCTATCCTGATTTACAAGGTAGAGGTAGCCCTGGCGGACGGAGAAAGGCCTGTTAGCTTGAGATAAGTCAGAAAAGTGTAAGACACACCGTAGCGATGCTTCGGGGATCCAGACGGATGTCCGGATTATTCTTGAAGGGTTCACCATATGTTGCGACGTGGAAGTCAACCAGGATAGCTTGGTAGAGACAAATCGATATTAGCTTCGTCGACTCGGTCTCGTGAAACTTTAGAGTACATACGTCCATCGATAATAACCTTCCAGCGCAAAGAATGGCCAGAATCCATATGTTAAGATCCCCTAAATCAACAGTGGGTAAGTTCGAAGGTATATGACGTACATGGGCAACCTGATAGATCATACGTGACCAAGTCAGAATGGCTGCTCATACAGCCCGTGCAGCTGTGACTCACGTGTATGTTCTGCGGGCTGAACTCCTTGTTCAAACTCTGACTCAACGAGCGCACAGCAGACTTGCCCGCGGCAAAAGCACTGGTCAGGACGTTGCCTCGGATGCTGCTTGTCGCTCCCGTGAAGAGGAGCGTGCCACGCTTGCCCTTCTCGTCGAGGTCGTTCTTCTGGAACTCTTCGATGACATGGCGCGAGAATGCAAACGCGCCTTCGATGGTCCTGTCGAGCATCCTCCGCAAGCGTTCGTACGTCGTCTCAAGGAATGGTCCCCGGACGCCCGAGCTAGCGTTGTACAGGGCGACCCGAATCTCTGTGGCGCCACCAGACGGCCACTCGTAAGCCTTGATCGCCGTGAAAGCGTTCGTCATGTCTTGATCCCCGTACGATTCAACAGGAAACGCTGCTACCTGGCAAAATAGAGTTGGCGTGGCACGACCACCGTGTGAGACAAGCACATGAGGTAGGTACGGCAATGTATTCCATTGCTACTCACCTCTGCCCCGCTGCATTCAGCGGCTACATCGTCGGCCACCTGCTTCAGCTTATCCGGGCCTCTGGCAATCAGCGCGACGCGATATCCCTGGTTCGCGAACAGACGCCTAAGGGACGGAGCAAGGAATACGCATCAGCACTGAAGATGGCCAAAGAGCAGCACTCGCTTGCTCGTGAGGTATAAGCGGAGAGGAGCCCGACAAAGTCCTGAAGCTGTCGGAGGAGGCAGTAAACAGGTAGTTACATACGCCGTAGAACCACCGGTGCCTGGAGAAGAAGTACGGTGCTCAGCACATCGAATGTCACAAAAATTGGAAGGAAGAGGCGAGATAAATCACAATTTCCCCTCGTAGAAAGCGTGCGAGGGTTCGAAGAAGCATCCCAATAGACGTTGAACGACGCTGTGCCGTTGTCCCGGACGGACTCCCACCTGAACGCTCTCGCATACGCTTGAATGAAGGAGTCCCATGCGCCACATCATCCGCAGACAAGATCTTCCTCTCCAGTGACATGCGTTGTACGTACCTGAGCCATTTCCAACGCCAGCGATGACGATGAGAGGTCGCGCGGAGGGCGGCATGATGGCTTTGTGATCTTGAGAGGGATTGCGGGGGTCCTGGTTGGATATTTTTCACCGAACAGAAATCGTTGTAATAAATGGCCCAGGATGCGAAGACGCCAGGAGCGAGTTCATGGTCTCAATCGAACACCAACTTGAAGCTTGAGGCCTTGAGGGGGGGGGGCGGCTTGACTAACCGGGCACCGCGGCGTCTATCCACGTAAGGCTGAAGCTTCGTTCCGGTTATCGGCTTACAATCGAGCCGGTGCCGCGACTTTCGCTACGACTACATACTTGCTACCATGGATAAGTACCGCGACTTATGTGTCCAAGAACCCGCTCGTATGCGTATGCATGTGAAACCCAAGGCCCTCGGTCAAACTCTGGTACCCGGACCTCCATCAGTGTCTACACCCCATGATTACGATGGCGACCGCCCCCGATGCCCGAGCCCGAGTTATGCAGCTCTTCACAGACTGTGAGTGGCATTCAGCCGTCCCCTCCGTGTCCAAGTGCGATCCAAACTGTACAGGAAGTGAGGCTTTCATATCAACATGACTTCCGCTACTCAACTTCCTGTGATATTATATCAGTGAGTAAATAGGCTTCGCGTACTCTATAGTAGCTGACGACAACCTATGGCCAGCTATGATGCTTCCCCCATCTCAAGAAAGGTTCGGCACATTCTGACAATAAAGAAGATACCCCATTTCAGAGTGGAGGTCAGTACTAGTGCGCTCTGCCCTGCAAGCGATTGCCTCGTTCTTACTCCCCTGCATCACGGTGGGCCACAGGTGCCTATGACGCATCCTCGCCCTGACCTCGCCGATCGCCTCGGCGTGAAGTACCGGCTCGTCCCTGTCCTTGCAATCGGCAAGGATGTCTATTGCGATAGTAGCCTCATCACTACCGTGCTCGAGCGCAATTTCCCCCCTGCAGATGGATTTGGTACGATCTTCCCGAAGCGAAAGGGTGGAGGCACCGCAGACACCGGGATGGTCAAGGCTTTGGCCATGACCTATGCAGACCGAGCCCTCGGCGCCCTTGGATCCCAGACTCTCCCCTACCACAAGTTCAAACAGGAATTTCTGGATGACAGGAGCAACGTAAGTACTTTCAATTGAAACTGACCATGACCTCTTACCTGACCATGACGATGGTAGTGGTTCGGAACGAAGATTGAACCCAAGGCGATCATAGCCAATCAACCTGTCGTGATCAGTTCATTGTCATCCCATCTGGTCCGTCCTTTGACATCCCAAGTCTAGAGTGGTCGTCCTTACAGTACAGCGTGGCGCTAACATCTGAATATAGGCACTTATCGAAGAGCAGCTCTCAGATGGTCGCGTATGGCTGATGGATACCGAGACCCCTGGTCTCGCGGACATCTCTGTTCACTATGTCTGGGACTGGATGCTGTCATTCCGCCCATTGAGGCATATAAAGAATGAGCTGTTGGACAATGCCGAGTTCCCTGCGACCCTTGCAGTGCGTCATCTACCTTCATCTCCAACGTTCGTTCTGCTTCGCTGAACCATTGCCTACAGTGGATCTCGCGAATGTCGGCATACATCATCAAGGAGAATGCTGCACACAGCTTGGTCCTGGACAATATTTCCGGAGAACGCGCTGCGGAACTAATCACCTCTTCCGCATCTGCGCAAATCAATGCCGTCAGCTTCGATGCTGTGGAGGCATCCCGACTTAAAGTCAAGCTACAGGATGTAGTTTCGGTTGCGCCAACCGAGAGCGGTACGTTACAGAATACTAGTCGTGATGTGACGGAGTCTTATACTCACGGCTCTGATTTTGAACAGGTAAGGTACCTACCGTGGGGACACTCGTCGCCCTCAGCAAGGAGGAAGTTGTAATAGAGACAGCTGGTTCCTCAGGAAAACCCGTACTGTGTCATTTCCCGAGGTTATATTATTCGGTCAGGGTTGAAGAACCCGTGGCGAGGCTGTAGCATCTCAATTCCCTTGTCTACAGTACATTTCCGCAGGGACCTCGATGTATTTTCCTCTCCTTGTAGTCCTGGCGTCACAAGAAATGCCCTCGAACTCGAAGTTCACCGAATACACACACAAAACGACCACGATGGTGTTCACTACTCTGCTAGTGCTCGCACATGTTCCACTCGAGTTCAAAGACCTCCTTCCCATGGTGGAAAATGAAATCGGAGCGTTCTTCCATGAACTCCTTCCTACATTCCTCCGCCTTCGCTCGCGTCATCATTCCCAGCGAAGCGTAAGAAATAACCTCATTGTACAGCTCTCGTGGAAGCGTGCGGACGAGGGGTACCGCGGCGCATGCCACCTCGGCCCACGAGTCGGACTTCCACCACGACACCTGCTGGGGCAGAACGTCGCTGGTGGAGATGATTTTGGTCGACGGGTCGACGAGGAAGAAGCAGACAATCTTCCGATATCCCGGCTTCGAAGGATCCGCAAGCTCGAACGGCTGGACTTGGTGCTGGTAGATGTTGGGGAATGCCACGCACTTGCCCTCCGCCGCGACGATGTGGCCGAGCTCTTGGTTCAGAGGCGATTCCTGCCCAAGTCCCCAGGCGACGACAGTTCCCTTGTGGTCCCACTGCTCATGGAGCCTCAGCATACTCCATGGATCCGGCTTGCCGGCGGTGGCACGGAAGGAAAGCCTCGACTCGGTGATGTTGTCGCACGCGTAGTAATACAGCCCGGTGGCGACGGTGTGCTCGTTCTCCATCCCTTCCACATGCCAGCTTCCGCCCGGATATTTCGGATTCTCGGGCGTCAGCACGATGTTGGCGAGCTTGACGATCACTTGAAGCGTGCGTCCCTTGAGGGTGAGGTTGACGCGCCCTCTAGAGGAGGGTGGTGTGAACGGAGCAGGATCAGGGATGATGGGCCAATGGTCGTTGCGCTCCCATGCGTCTTCGTCATTGCGAGCGCCGGGATAGGATGGTGTGCCTTCGTACCAGCGGTGTCCCTCGACCTGGATGGCGTAGGGCCGGCTGGGGCTGAGCGCGTCCGAGACGACTCGCTCGAAGAGAGGGAGGAAGCGCTCCAGTATCGCCGAGAGCCTCGCGTAGGCGTTCCTATGGTCGATGGGGTGGAGATTGTTGATGTATCCGAGCGGCCGCACTCGACCCGTGGCGGATACGTCGAAGTCCGTTGGTAGCCATTGATGCCTCTCCGAGAATGGCTGGTCGAGTCGGCCTCCACGATCGAACTCGAACTGGCCTTCGTAGTTGTCTGTCGGCAGCTTCTGGTGCTTCTCTGGCGGGACTCTGTCCTGATATTCTCCCAAGGTGATTACTCGCGAACCAAGCGATCCAGCGGAATCTTGGTGGAGGACGTGGGTATGGCCAATGCGTAAGAAGTACAGAGAGGGATGGACGAGGTCGAGGACTTGTTTGTTAGAGCCAGGATGCCAGTCCCTCTCGTCTTCTGGCACGGACTCCAATTTCAAGATGTCCGTGAGCAGCGCCGTCCTCAAGGGCGGTGGGACAAGAGAGACAGACTCATATACCATGGGAACCACTGAAGGCTACAGACAGGGATGAGAATTCAATGATGCGAGTCTGGCCACTGATGATCTTGAGGATGCACTCACATAAATCCCAATGCCTTGGGCAAGTTGATCAGCATCGTACCTGAGTTCGTCGAAAATGTAATCGAGTTGAGCTGTCGTAATAGGGTCCCTTGGCCACTTCTTTTCCCCGTCGCCAGCCCTAAACCTTTCCTCTCCACCCCAGAGCTTCTCGACGAAAATGCAGTCCTGTTCGACCATCTCGTCGCGCCACTTCGATGCGATGGTCGTGTCGAACACCTTCTCCCACCATCTGACCTTTTGGCGTACCTTCCCGGAGAACTGGCGCATGCGCAACTCAACGAGAGTAAGGGGCTGACGTTCACCGAACTCAAATGGAGAGGGGAACTTAAGTCGTCCTGCCAGGTCCGCGTTGGGTGCGCTGGAGCTGAGAGCATCCGAAAGCATACTGGGCAAGTGCGATGTTGTAGTGATGTTGTCCTGAGGGGTAGGTCTTTCAAGCTCAAGAGGGGAGAAGATATCTGTGCTCTTTTGCTGCAATGTTTATGTTTCGACGAAATCCGGCATAAGGGGAGAAATGCAGGCGAAGGTTCAGGATGTCGTATAGTTCCATGTTTGTTGGTGGTTCTGTCTGCATTAAAAACTTTGATTGGATTTGGGAGTTTCTTCAGCAATAGTTTGTTCTTGGTGGCACTGGGTCACCTGAACGTTCAGCGTTCAGGAGGATGACGACTCTTTTTTTTTTTTTTTTTTTTTTTTTAAGATCTCGTGTATTGGCAGTATCTACGCATACAGGTTTGCTTCTCTTCTGT
>JAKLMY010000199.1:0-55001 GCA_022814645.1 Ganoderma meredithae
TCCTGACGAATATCCACGGCTGAACCGTCTGCACCGCCATCGATCACGCGCCAGCAGTCCTTGAGGTAAACGAACTTCTTGTCGAGCTCAGGCTCCCGCCCGTCCTCGCGCTCGAAGAGCTCGACAGCGATGTAGCAACGAGTGCCGCGGCCCCGAACGCCGGGAGCCTGGAAGGACGGTTTACCAACTAGGAACCAGCGGTCTTTCTTCGTCACCTCGTCGGGGACGCAGAGCTTCCACCATGGCCACTTCTCGTCGAGGGAATTCCTCCAGAGCTCGACGATGTGTTCCTCCACTCGATCCCTCTCCCCAACCACATCCAGAGCGTCTCCTTGCCCCGATTCCAACGCCTTCTGCTCCTTCAAGGTCTTCTCCACTTCGGCCAGACGTTCCTTCATCATCCCAGCCAGTACGCTTCCAGAAGGGTCGATGCGCTCAGCAGTCGTGTCCACGCCACGGGCCTCGGGGGAGAGCTTGACGTAACGCCTGAGAAACTCGGCGAGGAAGTCCGTTTCGGCGAGACTGAATCGTTTGGTGACGAAGAGGCCAGAGCGGTCAACACGGAGGATGCGGCAGTCGACCCCAATGAAGATGAGCATGAAGACGAACGTGCGGTTTTGGTGGTGGAACGTAAGCTCGAGGTAGGACAGGGCCTGGCCACACGCGCCCCGGCGCTTGCTGCTAGCTGGCCGCCCAGTGTCGACGCCATCCTCGAACGGGTCATCCTCGAGCTTGCACTCAGCGGGGAGCTCGATACCGGCCCAGCAGACACGGCGGAAGTCCTTCCTCTTCGCGGCCGCCATCCCCTTCGTCACTTCATCCTTCGGCGTCTGGTCGTTGGGATACATGCCACAGTCGACAGCAAGCTTGGGGTCGGTGGCCTTGTCGGCCTTGTATGGCGTCGCGACGAACGTATAACCGGAGCCTTGAATCATCTTGTTCAGAGCCTTGGGCTGACAAAAGTGTGAGTTAGAGGGAAACATGACAGAAGCTAAGGGTGAGCTAAAGGTGACTTACGTAGTCCTCGTACATCTTCCTCTCTGTCGTTGGTTTCTTCATCTTTGCAAATGGGTTGGGGGGCTTACTATGCGACTTTTTGCGGGTATTGCGGGAGGGAGGAGTCGCATCTGGGAGGAAGAGCTCGAGGAACTTTTTGGGTTCGACAACCAAGGAGACATTGAGCATATCGCGGCGTAATTCACGGTGGTTTTCTTGCCGAGTGAGCTTGGTGTTGGAGTGTGGCGCCTTAGCAACAAGATGAGCCTTTAGAGGAGAGTCAGAGCCAGGCGCATTAGAGAGAGAGCGACTCATTTCGCGAATGAAATGCAAGGAAGGGAGGAACAGGCGTCGGTGGGACGGGGATGTGGTGGTTGAGAATCGATGACGAGAAACGAACACATACTGGTACAAGATGTTATCGCAGCGCAGTACCACGTTTTTGGGCCAGATGGCGATGGTGGGAGTTGAGAACCAACCAGGAAACATTAAGCGCCAACCAGCGGCGCTTTACCAACTGAGCTAAACGGGATGTGCGAGCTGATTGTATTCTCTCAGTTATCACATTAATGTGCGCTCTCGATCCTCCCGGCCTTGGCGTCCGACTCTGAGCTTGTCCTCGTCTAGCCCTCATCAAGTCTCGTTCTCAGACGACGATTCCCCAACATGAACTCCTACCCACCCGAGCTGCTCGTGCAGCTCGCGCCCGTCATGTTCGTTGCTGGCCTTGACGCACGTCCCCCACAACCCACATCCCCCGCCGGCGGAGCAGCAGATACTCTTCAACCCCGCCAAGACGCATTCTATGTCCTCATTATGCGCCTGCGCGACGCGCTCTTCGCGCAGCGGAAGGTCGCAATATGGCAGCCGGAGAAGTCCAAGACCTTCCAGGTCGTTCTCGTCGACAAGGTGCGTCCCGCAGTCGTATGCGGACTGTGTGCTGGCGTAGAGGTCCGAATGGTCATAGTAAACCGCACCCCAGGACGTACCCTTTCCCCCGCGTAAGATGCTGCGTCCAGAAGACCCGCAACACAGCTCGTCGCACTCGCCGTTGTCGCCACTTACGCAGTCGTCTCCGTTGCACCCGGACGGGCTGATCGCACCCATATGGATACGGAAGCACACGACACTCGTACCTTCGGTCTTCATCGTATTCATGCGCATATACGAGCATCCCGCACCACCTCCGGGACAGGAGCAGGATCAGAAGGAGAGGGAGGCAGAGGAGCGGAAACGGGACGCGGAGCTTGCGACGGAGATCTCGCAGCGCAAGAAGACCACGAACGAGCGCAATATCAAGCTCACAGCTGTGCTTATGGCGAGCAGGCGGATGCTAGGTGAGTAGTTTCAATGCCCAGGTCTGAAGATCGTCGATCCCGCTGGCCCTGCAATTCCGGCGGATTGCACATACATGCACGTCGAGGACGGCGTACATCCAGACTCCTGTGCGCTATTATGCTGTTGTTGGCGCGCATATATCCGTCCCATGCCCATCTAGAGGCATTCGACATCCGTCCTCACTTCGATCGTACGCGTCAAGTCACTACAACTGACTTGCGCAGATGACCCGACGCTCGATGCGCGGCTCACCTACATACGAAGACAGAGCGGACTGGACCCTCGCGCCGCGCTCTTCGTCCTGAGCCCAGTATCCCAAGCAGAGATTGGTGACTTCGTACGCAGGTGAGCCGTGTCGGTCACATCGTTTGCTCTTTTCCGTCGTCAACGAACAACCGCACGCTAGCTTACAAGACGCACTATACGAGCCCGCGCTCGAGTACTACACAAATCACTCCAAGCGCGTCCGCCGAAAACGAAATCGCCACTCTCAGGCAAGTTCATACCAGATCCCTATCTCCCCACTCGCGACCACTGGCGTTGCGCGCCCGCTTCGCCCTGAGGGATGGACTGTGCGGTACGAGTACAAGATGGCGTGTTTCGCAGAGTTCCGCGGGGAAGACCAAGTCGCGCTGAAGTTGGTGTTTCTACTTGCCGTTCAGGCGTTAGTCTCATTCACATTCATCGTGGCGCAGGCACTATCAGGATGCGTACTCCACGCTCCTTTTAATGTTCGGTTCAACTGCCATCCTGCCTCCGCGGACGAAGCGTTGGGCCGAAGCTAAAGTACTTGCTGACTGCATTAACGTCAAGGCAGGTCTCCGTCCCCAGTGTGTAGTGTCTACTCGGGACTCTGAATGCTGTGTTGCGCTCGGTAGATTGTCAAATTATACCTGTACAGCAACGAGCACGCTCTCGCGCTGTCTAACCAGAACAGCCACATGCGCAAGTTCGCCGACTTCTCGCGTGGATGGGGTATCGGCGAGGAGACGTTTGAGTTCTGGTCCTGGCTTGCGCGGCAGTATGTTGGTTTTTCCCGCCCTGGTCCCTCCCTCGCGATCTGACCTTCCTGTGGCATAGGCATCGAGTGTTCGCCGAACTCTTGGAGCAAGGCACGCGCACAACCCTCAAAATCCCCTCTGCATACCCATCACCCGCGCCTTCTGCAGCGACTGTAGCCGCTCAGGCGCTCGAGGCCTCACAAATCGGGCTGGACACCATGCGCGTGCTCGGTCTCAACCCCAACCAAGCGCTCCAGCACCCCGGATTCTACTACTACATGGCCGCGCGCTGCACCGAACGGCGGCGGGAGCGGTTCCTGTCGGCGTCGGAGGACTCGGAGGGACAACAGGCGGCCGCGCCTGGGTTCGTGAACGAGAAGAAGGTCGACCACCTGACGATCGTCCTCGAGGTCCGCGTCCTTCCCTATTCCCCCAGTCCTCCGCGATCCTGACGTGTATGTTGTATGTGGTGTAGCTATATACGCGTGCATATGAGCTCTTCAAGAAGTGGAGCCCTCAGCAGAACAACAACCCGGGCCGTCTGACTCTCTGGATCGCGTACAGGATCGCGCAGACCTACTACGAGTCCGGCAAGTTCGATATGGCGGTTCGGTGCGCGTCGCATTTCTCCTTATCCCGTTTGCATGTAATTCAAGTATGCACGTATAGCTTCTTTGAGCGCATTGCAAGGACATACCGCCGCGAAAGCTGGGAGTCGCTGCTGCACCCTCTGCTATCTCAGTGGTACAAATGCGCGCAGCAGCTCGGGGACGTCGACCTGAGCGTCAAGCTGCTGGTCGAGATGCTCGCCTACGGCTCTTCGGCATCGGCAGATGATCCCGACGCGCTCCAGGACGACTTGCTCGCTGTCTTGCAGAGCACCGTGCCATCCGCGACGGACGAGCCGCTCGTCGTCGATCTATCGGAGTCCAAGCCCATTCGTACGCTTTTCTCGGCTTCGATATTTCCGGGTGCTGGGCTAATGGACATGTGCAGTGAAGACGTCGGTTGTATTTTGGGAGCCGGAGGTCGACGTCGGGGTGCTTGCCCCGTTCCAGATCCTCCTCTCCTCCCTCCCCTACGTCTCTCTTTCCTCGATCCCGTTCACCTCCCTCGTCATCTACTTCTACGCCGATGCCCCTTCCGTAGTCGTCAAACATGCCCAAGCAGACCCCGACGCGGAGGTTCCCTCCGTGCAGCGGTTCGATCTGGGCGAGATCGCCGTGTCCCCGGCTCCAGCGGAGCCGAAGGAGATCGAGGCCGTGTTGCAGTGGGGCCCGGGCTCGACGATTGTCTTTACTGGCAGCGTTTCTTCCGACCTCCCCATGCACGTTTCTGTGGTCAAGCTCGTTCTGACCATCAAGGAGCGCAGCTGGTGGATCGAGGTGCCCATCATCCCGGAAGCTTCCCGCCCGGATCTCTCGTTGCTTGCGCCGAAGTGGCTATGCTCTGTCGACCCTGCGCAATATGTGCCGATGCGAAGGCAGGACCACAGCGGTGTCCATGTGCGATACAGCAGCCACCGCGTACAGGTGTCGATCACGCACGACGGGCCGGCGTATATTGGTGAGGAGTTCCCGATCGAGATCAACGTGACGAACAACGACGACCGGGAGCTCGCCATCGTCGTGGACGTGCTCCTGCAGCCCACCGACATCGACGAAGCAGGTGCGCCTCTTCGCTTTTCTTCTCTTCGACCGAGTACCAGGTGTTGATCTGGGTCTGGGTCGTCTTCGTCCCAGTCAACTATATCGCTATGGACGACCAGCGCTCGACGAGCCTCATCAAGGGCGTCGCGTGCAGCACCCTCGCCCCGGGCGTGAGCATCCTCAAGAAGCTCTTCCTCACTAACCACGGTGGCGACGGCGAGCGCGTCATCGACATCTCCGTCCAATCAGAGGCCCACACCGCGTCGTCGTCGCTGGCCCGTGCCGCCCCGCCTGCTTCGCCAACGTCGCCGATGCCACTCGTCGACAAGACTGAGACGCTGCGCACGATCGCGGTCGCGGCAATCCAGCCGTTCACGGTGGCTCACGCGACGACGTACAGGCGCCCGACGGGACCCCAGCCTGGACTGGCGGACTTGGAGACTTTTGGTGGGGGGAAGGGGGACGAGGCGCGTGCAGTGGAGGCACTCGTCACGAGCATATTGACTGTTGCTGCGCCCTCTGGGATCGTCATCGATAGCATGGTGTTGCAGCGGAAGGTCAGTGTGAGCTTCTAATGGTCAGAGCCATCGGCGCGCTGAACTTGTCTGATTTCGGACTTACAGAACAATGACTTTGCCTCAGTCGTCGACTGCTCCCTCGATGCGGACGACTTCAATGGAGGTGTGGCCTCTTCAATTCTTTGGCCATCCGGAGTGCTTACATCGACGTCGTTTAGAGTGGCTTTCCGGCGACGAGCTATGCGCCCGATGTAGGATAAGCGTCGTGCCTGATGAAGAAGACCTGGAGGAGCCGATCCCGGGCCCAGGCGAATACACGGTCCAATGGCGCAGGTACGTGCGCACTCACCCATAGCGTCATCATTCACGTCTGATGCACCGCGGCCTGTAGAATACTCCCTGATAGTGGACACGGCGCCCAAGCAACGACAACCCTATCCCTCCCGCCTCTCCGGCCGCCCTCAGACGGCCTCGTCGCGCTGCTCGACGTCCCGACGACTGCGCGCCTCCACGCAGCCGTCCCGCTCCGCCTGACGATCCGCAACCGCCACCCGACGCGGTCCGCGAACGTTACCGTGCAGCTCGAGCCGGAGGCGTCGGAGGCGTTCGTCGTGGCCGGCCTCCGTCATGGCCGCATGCCCATCCTGCTGCCAGGGGCGGAGGAAAGCGTGACGTGGAACCTCATCCCAGTCGAGTGTGGGCTCGTGAGGGTGCCCAACATCAAGGTGCTCGATAGGCGGAGTGCGGTTCAGATCGCGCAGCATTTGCAGCAGCAGCAGCAGCAGGGCGAGCACGCGCAGTCGGAGGGTGAGGAGGTGAGGGTTGTGGATGTGCGGTGGGAGGCGCGACAGGAGGGCGCTGAGGGCGAGGACTCGCTGGTGCCGAAGCAGAGGATTGGGAGAGCGCGGGATGCGTTTGTACTTGTATTACCGTAGATCCATACGTGGAAAAGGGCCGCCACCACTGTGGTAGGACCAAGAGAAGGACGGATTCACACGACGAGAAATGATCTTATCAATTCAATCCATTTAGCGTATCCCTACAACTTTTTGCTCGAACCGTTGCGTTCCAACCTCGCTTTTGAAGCTGCCAGCATCTCCTTTTACTGCTGGCAAGTGCATTGCCCGCCTGCCCTGGTGCAAACACAGTCGGCAGACTTCGAGTGGTCGCAACCACACTACGGCGCGAGTACATCAACGCCTCAAATGCAGGGACAACACAAACGCAACTCACCGTGCCCTTCTGCGCCCGCGTCGGGTTGTTCGGGCACTCCTTGCAATTGCACCTTCCCCGGGCGCAAGTGCACCCGGTGCCTCGCGGTCCGCAAGACCTGCACTGCGTGTCAACCCCACGAAAGTCACCCAAATGAGGCGTGAAAACGTACGGGCAGTTCGTCTGACAGTTACAAGTGTCGGCCATGATGGTAAAGAGTTGTGATCAGCTGGTCGACCCGTCGTTGAAATATCGCGTATATATATATGTATATACACGGGGCTCTGTGGGTACATGTAATACGCTGACGGGTATGACGTCGTTGAGGAAAGGGGTCATGGTAATGGATCTTGGATGGTGGCAAAATGGAGAGCCATTCCGACTCCCCTTGTCCTGCACTGTACTTTAGACTGAGGACGCGATCCAACCTCACCAGCGTCGCCAGTTGAATTGGTGAGATGGATGGCCATGAAAGTCCGCCGAGTGGGCCCATATCGAAGGTTGGGGAAAGTCATTGTCAGCACTAGGAGCGAGACGATCGAGGCCCGATCTCGTGGAGTGTCAGAGTGTCAGATACCAAGCTTGGCGCGCGGATGACCTCAACGTGTCCGCGAAAATGCCTCGTCCTGAAATATAACTAGGGGCCGGAAAAGCGATGTCATGCGCCATTAGTCTACAAAGCTAATGCAATATTCTATGCCCTGGTCAAAGTTGTCGAAGTCAGCTCCAACCAGGCATGCATTGATGAAATGTGGCACTCACAGTCAGGTACGATAGCGATCCTAGCAAGAGGCTGAAATGAAGACGTATAGATAGATCCGGGAGCAGCGAGTGGCAAGACAGAAACTACTATTGGTGGGTGTTAGCGGTTGCGGCTGCACCTCGCGACTTCCTGTTCTCAGCAACTAGCCATGCAAACTTTGAAACAATCTTCTCTCGCCTTGACATAGTTTCAGGCTTCTCTGTAGCCTTAGCGTCAGCAGAGGCGGGCTTTTCACTCAGGTCCCTGGTCTCGCCGGCGGGGCCTGATGCGCTGTCCTCTTCCTGCGTCAGCTTGGTCTTTTCTGAGGCCGTACGCTCGTGGTGATGGTGGTGGTGGCCATGGTGCCTGTGTTCATCGCGCTCCGGCGTGACAGTAAGGAAGTTGACGATGAGCGACCAGAGGTTGTTCCCGCTCATCGCCTGGTCCTCCGAGAACACCGCCTGGTCCGCGATCTTCGCCAGCCTTCGCGCCTCCTCCGTATCCCGCCTTGACACGATGCTACTCGGCGGCGGGTTCTCCTCCTCATCCAGCGCCCACGCCCACTGCCAGCTCCCCGACGCCGTGAGGCTGTCCTTCACTGCGCCCCCACACTGCGCCTCGCCTTGGTTTTCTTTATCGTACTCCTCGTGCAGGAATGCCTGCAGCTGCGCCATGTTCCGCACCGTATCCTGCTTCGCGCGCTCGATGTTTCGTTCGCGTTCCTTCTCGATCGCCTTCGCTGTATTGCCAAACCTCTTGCCGAACTTGGCCGTCCCGTCTATCCACCGCCGTACCGCGAGCTCTGATATCTCGCCGATGACCTCAGGCGGGAGCCGGAACGCGGCCAGCTCCTCCTCAGGCTCCAAGGGGCGAAGCACACCGTGTGTCGACACGCGCTCGCGGATCATCGTAGCCTACACGATTGTGAATAAAGACACTGAGGCGAGATCGAACAAAACGAAGCACTTACGAGCCAGTGGTCGTACACCTCCTGCTCTCCAGCGCGACGATGTTGCGGGTCCGTGCTAGACCTGTGGAATTGCCAGCGGGGGCCAGCGACGTCCGGCCCCGATGACTCCCGCCCATGCGATCGGTGGGGCGGCGTACCCGGGACGGGAGGAACCTCGGGGTCTGCAGGCGCAGCGCGACGACGCAGGAAGCTGCTCGCGCGGCTCACCCTCGCGCTCAACGCCCGCCGCGTCTTTGCCCCGCTACCAGGTGCGGGAAGCGGAGGCACGGGAGGAACGTCCGAAGTGCTGGACGGCGAGACGCCAGAGGCTGGTGTGCTCGGCATCCCCTCCGGGCTAGCTGTGAGCACAGGCATGCTCCTCTGCGTCTTCATGAGCGGTTCCGACCGCGAGGCTGTCATTCGCGGAGGAACACCGTTAGTGGCGAGAATGTTCGCCTGCGTGCTCGCTGGCGAGGCAGTCATGCAGAGCTCCTGGTTGTCATCCCGCAGGACAATTGGCGCATCGACATTGGGCTTGATGAGCATGCCGGTAATGTACTTGATGAACGTCGACATCGCGCGGAAGCAGAACTTGCCCGGGGTCGTGAACGCGAACAAGATAGGGAGCGTGTGCGCGCAGTCTACGCGAAACAGATTGGAAATGCGAGATTTGGGGAGTCGTGGGAGGACGCACCATCATACACTTGAAGGTGGACCTTGGTCGGACCGTACCTCTCCTCGATCCCCTCCAGCGAAGGGTACAGCAGCTTGGACTCCGGCTTGATGGGGTACTTCTCCGGATTCGCTGCCTTGTGTGCGCTACACGCCAATCGCCCATTAGCGCACGAATGACAACGAGTCAAGACTCCAGGGCGAGACCCACAAGTAGATGATCTCGTCCCTCAACACCTCCTTATCGCTCGCGATCACGAGCATGGGAGGCAGCCCACCAAGATACGACACAACCGGGCTCACGAGCGGATGTGGAAGCAGATAATTCGGCGTGTACATGTGCACCTGCCCGTCGATAGCGAGCTTCTCACCTTGCGCCGTCAGGAGCTCCAGCCGCTGGCTCTTGACAGCTCCAGGCAAGACGGGCGACGGTATGGACTTTGCGGAGCCCAGGTGGAGGGTGCGGCCGCTGGAAGGGTCGCTCAAACAGTAATCTGGCATTGCGCTGCGGGCGAGGAGGCTTGCCGGGTGTGCACTGGGGTCCGGCATGAGTTCGCGGCCGGGATCTTTAGCCCTCAGCTGCTTGTCCTTAACGGTCCCCTTGTCTTTTGGGCGGATGGCTTCCCGGACGCGCTGGCGAAGGCCTTGATGCACCTGTGTCGTCAGATGGTCTGGGGGAGGAGGCCACAGCGTGCTGGGCTTGTGGAACGAGAGACCGAACTGCGGGATGATGTCCTGCAAATACTGTAAGTATCATCAACCGTCACGATCTAGAAAAAACCAACCGTCGCGGTGTTGAGATGAATGCTTGGAAATGAATGCGTCATATCACACCAGGGAGAGATCAGGACGGCGCCTGCCGGCATTGGCAACCCAGAATCGCGGATTACCTGGAGCCCGGCGATGCAAAGTCCACCTCCAGCAGAGTCACCGGAGAACACGATATTGGATGGAGAGACGGGGGTATGTAGGGCCCCCGGCGGTGGCTGTATGAGGTAAAAGTCTACAGGAAGATGAGAAAACGACAGATGAAGAAAACGTGTTCATACGCACATGATGCGATGAAGTCCTGGACGGCGCATGGGAAGGGGTATTGAGGTGCAAGGCGGTAGTTCATGGCTATATGCGCGTTAAGCACGTGAACAAGGTGCGTCAACAGGTTCCGCTTACCGAAAACGCGACCATTGATCTTACGAGCAAGGCGTTGTATCGAATATCTAAAATAAATGAGCACGGAGGACGACATGTTTCTAGAACTAAACCGACCTCTCTTGATCAAAGCTCCCGAAGTAATAGCCACCTAACAAAACTCAATTAAACACGACAGCCCATTTAACATACGGACGTACCGCCGTGCGCATACAAAACACATCGCATCTCGTCCATCTCTGGCTGATAGCTCGGGGGCATCTCCTGGCTGACATCATCGCTGTCCCGAGACAGCGGTGAAGATGTGCTCATCGACATCTGCCGCGCCTTCTGTTTCTTCTTGGCCTCTTGATAATCCTTCTTCGCCACGATCCACTCCGCATCCACCCTGCCTCGCGCATTTGAGCAAGCTTAAGGAACAATGTCCGACGTCGACACGTACCCCTTGATGCCGCGTACCTGCCACCACTTTGTGCCGCCGACAACGCGCTTCGTGACCTCTTCGCCGCCGAGCGCTTTGATGAGATATGCGGCAGCCTCGTCGCAACATGACATTGGCACGAGGAGACGGACAACATGCACCCATGGAGGACTTGGGGTCCGCGTATTCGAAAAGGCTTGCAGCTCCTCTACAGTATGTCTGATCTGGCGTTAGTACTTGGCCTCTGACCGGCATAGACGGTCGTAGCACTTACTTTGTTGCTGCTTCCATAAACGACTAGGAGATATGCGTTAGCCTGAGACTCTTCGAGCTCGTTTCTCCGCGATCGAGTACACTATGCTGACACACTATTCTGGCACACGCTCCCTTGCGCCCGACTGCAGCTACTTACGGCTTTGCCGCTTTCGCTGTGACAATAGATTCTCGCTTTTTGGGGGAATCCCTAGTGGGCAGTCTGAGTGCGAGTCGGCTTCTGGCACTCTCGTGTCTGCCAGCAGCCACTTCACTTGCTCCGGGAACGTAGAGATCTGCGCCTAGCTTGCTATGGCTACAGCCATAGCCATAACTATATGGGCACGGAACATTGTGCCCCAGGTCGGCTTGGCGGGGAATGCGCGTTCAGCGGAGTCGGGGGTGAAGAGATGCCCTCAGCCACCCTGGCGACGGAGAATGCGGAGTGGTTTCTCTGTGGGAACGTGGGGCACGCGAGGCTTCGCCTAGGACCGCAGTTCTTCTCATGCTTGAAAACAAGGCCCATGCTTCGCAGAAATTGAAGAAGAGACACGGACTACCGCATATATGCGCACCTTGACGATATTGAACGCCTCATCGTATAAGAGCTCTTCCCTCCGCAGCCTCGTAGACTCCTGCGACTCGTGGTCCTTCGCGATGCGGTCGAAGTAGTGCTTGAGGAGGGTCTCGAAGATGATGGGCCCGAGCGTAAGGCCGGCCTTGCGGGTGAGTGCGTTCACCATGAGGCCGTTGCGGTTGGGGGTCGGGTCTCGCGACCTGGCAGACAGTCGCTCTGTATTAGTGCCGACCATCCGAGCAGGGAGCTGCGTGGCCGCCAACCCACATGGTGGCAGCAGACTTGGACTATGCTTGAATAGGCAGCAGAACAGGGACTCAAGGGGAGAGCGAGCGAGTTAAATCACATTGGGTCCGAGGTGGACATGATCAACTGACACTTACCACAGCCTTCCATGAGATGTCTTGGCCTGGGCGGTCGCGTGAGTAGAAGCTCGCCGAAGCTTGGGAACGGCGGACAGATGGTCCTGGTGGCCGTCAGTTGCCAGAAGAGAACGGCGAGTGGGCAGTGCCGTATGTCGGCGATGGGGGTGATAGCGCGGAAACCAGGACTCGTAAGCACGTCCAAAGACGACGTCAACACCAACCTTGTTACTCTCGTCCCACTATCATCTTCTCCCATGGCTCCAGTCATCCACGGACGCACCTCCGGGCCTCGACTGGCTCTAAGAACGTGCGTAACGGCGAAGTTGATGGCAGGAGCTAAGTTTGTCGACAGCGGCGGGGAATCTTCTGTTGGATTGGCTCGAAGGCCAAGCTACCGCACTATGGGGTCACTCGGGCTTCTCGCTTCCCGCCAACCTGCTCCGCCTCCCCCCAGGGGCCCCTCCGCTTCTTCCTTCACCTTGGTTGTCGACGTCGAGCAGCTGCGTGCACCATGGTCTGCTTGCCCTGTTTCGACCAATCCCGGATGAAGCATCGGCGGCACCCTCGGCCCCTCGCGCGGCATCTGGGGATCTCCCTCGCGTCGTGCGCCATTTTCCTCGCCTCATTCATCCTTTTTCTCCTCGTTGGCCTCTCCGCAACCATCATCAAGTCCATCTACATCTTCCGCATCCAGTTCGCGACGAACCCGGACCTCCCCGTCACCTCCATCGCGACCGACCTCCATTTCGGCGTCTGGGGAGTATGCGCATATAGCCAGCTCAACACCGTCGACTGCGTCGGGCCCGCGCTCGGGTACACCATCCCAGAGGCGATCGCAAACCTCACCGGGTACCCCGCGATCGTCAACGACATCGCCAGCGGGCTTACCGTTCTGCTCATTCTCCACCTTGTCGCGGCCGGACTCGCATTCATAGTCGAGTTCACCTCGCTCTTCCTCGAATCCCACGCCATGTGCATCATCTCCCTCGTCACGTCCATCCTCACCATGCTTGTTGGCGCGGTTGTGTTCGGGATCGACCTTGCGATCATCCTCGTCGGGAAGAACAAGATTGGACCATTGACGGAGTTCAACTACACATTGAACTGGGGAGCAGGGCTATGGATGGTGCTGGCGGGAGTCATCCTCAGCTTCGTGGGAATGATTCTTATGTCCATCGTCGTATGCGAGTGCTGTGGGATTGGGAGGAGGGAGCATCACCCCCACCACCATCACCCCCACCACCATCACCCCCACCGCCATCGCCCTCACCACCGTAGCCGTGTCGAGGAGATAAAGGTGGAGGTCAAAGTTTAAGGAGTCTGCTCACAAGGTGCGCTGTATGCGGTTTTGTGCAACGTCTGGTGATAGTAACTTACGAATCTGTCTAGTTTTCATGCCCATCATGACGACCCGTTATGACCTCACGAGTGCATTGCTGTCCATTTTGTCAACAGTGTTGTTTCTTCTATCGACTTTCTTCCCGGGAGAACCTCGCTAAGATTTTCAGCTATAATACCCCCCTTCAGCTCTTGCGAACACGCACTTTTGCGCGGATTTCGGGACTGCGGCTCAGTCTGCCTGGGAATCGAAGGCGTACTATGCCAAGTCACATAAGGTGTGTTTCCTTAACACCCAGGCCTTCGTTGGGGCAAAAATAATCGTGGGTATTGCAGGTGTCGAGTCGCAATTTCTATGTAAAACAGTTGACTTCGTGGATCCTTCAGTATAAATACAGGAAAAGATTTCATAGCATACAAGTCCGATGTTGATGCGAGAGTCCACTTTGAACCTGAAGAAGACAGCAAGAAACAAGAGAAGCAACGAGGTGCGTCAACGTTGTACTAGAAAACCTTGCTAAACCACCCTCGCAAGCCCGTCCGGCGACGCTTCTTGGGAGACTGCTCAAGAGCGGCAGAGGCCCTCTCTTCGTTTGCCTCTTCTTCGTCTTCTTCGTCTTCCGCTTTCCTCTTGTTCTCGCGCACTGTCTTGTCACATTCAGTTACGCTGTGGAAAGTGACGTAAGTTGGTCAACGTTTCATGTCGGAGGATGCTGAAAGTACCTTTCCAGACCCTCATCGCGGTCTGACAGCGAAACGCGTATGTCCTCTATCGACGTCAGCTCGAACACTTTCTCCTCCTCCGCCAGCTCCGTGTCTGAGTCCGAATCCTCGCCCTGCTCTTGCTCTTCCACCACCGGCGCGCATTCAACTTTCTCTGGCTCGAACACAGGAATGACCTGTAATTCTATCTCGTCCTCCTCTGCAGGTTTGTCGCACGGCTTAGGGGGAGGACTGAACACCGGGCGCGGATTGTTCGGGTCCGGGGAGAGTAGTCCGACCCTCCAGTCATCTGGCCAGAGCTCCCTACGAATGGACTGTTTGTGCTTGGGCTTGAGGTCCTCCGGGTCAAACGATACTGGCGCAAGCAAAGGGCAAAGTCAGCGACCCCCGCTGATGTTCCTCCCAAGAGGGGGTGCTTACCGTGTATCCCCATCGGGACTAGTATTGGCCCTCTCACAGGCGACCATACTTCTTCCCCCGAGGGCGGGCCGACTAGGAGCAGGGCGACAGGGCAATCAACATTGGTGACCGACGATATCTGAGACGGGAACGGCGGGCTCACCTTCGTCCGACTCTCCTGGATGTGCAGTGCTGGGTGGCTGGTCCTGGTCCTTCGCGGCGGGCGCCGCCTCTTCCTTGTCGAGGGTCTCCTTCTCCCTTTCTGCCTTCCGCCGCTCCAGACAAAGTGCGCGGGCCTTCTCCAGAGGGCGGTCCTCCTCGTTCTCAGGCTTAGCGTCGGCCTGCTTCTCTGACGGTGTTGCAACTGGGGCAGGAGCCTCGACCGCCTCCGGTTGTGTTTGGACCTCCTCCGGCTCGGACTCGAGCTCGGGCTGTGGCTCAGCCGCGGGACGCGACATCGATGCGCGTGCCCTGCGTGCCCTCGTCGTCGCCCTGCCAGAGGGCGGTCGCGGCGGCGTCTTGACGTGCCCGACGGTCCTGCGGCGGATCTTCTCCATCTTGATCGCGCTCTTGTCTCCCCGCAGCTTCGCACTAGGCCCAAGACAATCAAGTCAGAGTCAACCCTCCGTTCCACAACGCGGCCCAACCACTGGCGGCACACAATACTACTATAAAGAGAAGGCACTCACAGCTGGATCATCTTGGGCTTCTCGAGCTTCAACAGCTCCTCCGTGATCTTCTCGCGCTTTTGCGCGACGCGCACGCCGTTCTCCTGTAAGGGGATGGCACTGTCAGCCGCCGCACTCAACCACTCGACCACCGTGACGCTTTAACCACTGGCCGACAGCCGGCCAATGCTCACCTTCGCAACGGCCTTCAGGCTGTCCCAATGCAGCTCACGCAGGGTCGCCTCGTCGAACTTGGACATTGCGTGATAACAATAAGATAGAGGTGCGTGGATGAGCAAGGGGAGTGGGGGAAGTGGAGGAGGTGGAGGGTGGCGGTTGTGGGTGGAAGGAAAGGGTGATAGGCGCTGACCGCGGTTTCGGTTCGAATTTGAGTGCCCCGGCGGGCCGTGCCTCGTGCACCGTGACGGACGCGCGCACCCCCCAGTCACAGCGCGTATCGTGCAGAAGATCATCAGCGCGGGCCGTGCTGGAGTGTGTGGTGCTGCGCTGAGTGCTGGGAGGGGCTGTCACGGGTCCGGACGGGGGAATGTTGATGTTGACTTTGACTCCCCCAGACTCTCTAGGACTGCTCGGGTTCGTTGCGACCATCCACAATATACCTGGCCCTTTGGAACGGTCTCGTACGAACGGGCTTGCTCCTCTTCGGAAGTCCAAGAACCACCTGTTCGTGCGCTTGGACCAAGACTAGGTCGAATGTCTCTGCGGTTTTCCCTAACTTGAAGTATTCGGTAGCCGTCGTTCAGTGTTCATACCTCCAAACATGAGCTGTTATACCGCCGTTGTGGTAGTCAAGGGTTCCCTGGGAAAGCATAGCAGGGCCCAGGAAGGTAGTTGCATAGTCACTCAAGTAGAATTGAATTGAAACAGACTTGATTTGTGGTGCGTGCTAGCTATATGGTATAGGAAACGTCCCCAAAGGAGGTTGAAGGTCTAAGAAATTACGGGGATGAGATGGAGGTAGTCGTGTTGTAGGTATAACGGAGAATGGGTATATTCAAATATCGTAACAACTAGAAGCATAGTAAAAGCAGAGGGAGGAACTGAGGTGGAACTTGTAACCAGGCAAGGAAACTTGAGTCGACCCCACATATGATGGCCTTCATGGCGCTAAGTACCGGGGAGAATGCCCCTTCGGCCATCATCTGCTGTCATGTTAGAACCGCGAACATTGGCCGGGGAGGGGGCAGCTTGGAGCTTGCGGGGCAACTGGCGTGCATGTCAAGACCGCCTGGTCTTACGACGCTTCTGTCTCTGCTTTGGAACGTTGACAGGAGCCTGCTCCTCCCTCTCCGCCTGTTCACGTTTCCGCTTGAGGCCTGTTGCGGGAGGCCTTGAACCAACGGTGAGTTCGAGGAAGGGCGATGACCATGATTATGCGACTCACTGCCCAGGTTCGGCCTTAGGCTGATGCTTAGCTTTCCACGAGAGCAACATCTCGACTGCAACACGCTCACAGGGACTCCGAGTTCGAAGGTCCGTTGTCGGCGAGACCACAACAGTGTTCTCACTCGAAGCCCTTGTGTTTGTGGTATCAGGAACTTCCGGTACATCAGCCTTGTTAGTCACCTCGGTCGTACCCGCGGTGGTGGAGAGCCTCTTGGAATTCCGCGAACCTGGCGGCGGAATGTCGCAATGAGGATCGCCGAGCAATGCGCCTCTACACGATCGAAACAGACATACCATCCCTCGCTTCCTTCCGCTCTCCTGTATCTACGCCGCGGTTCTTGACGTCTTCGAACACATTCGATCCCCTTTGCTCCAACTCAGGCGCCACGTCGCTGCGAGAATGGTTGTGGTCAGTCCGGGTCGGTGCATCCGCCAGTGCCACCAGGCCCGTGCGCCACATACGAGTCGCAGTAAACAATAACACACCTGGACGTAGAGTTCCTTTTGCCACACTTCAGCAACAAGTCGATTATATTCGAGCTCGGTCCAACGGCCCTCACACCTTTTGCCTGCAGCGCATAATACGTGCGGTGCCAGTGGTCAGCCTGACAGGCGTGCCCTGAAGGTGTACTCAACCACTCCGCATGTCTCACCTTGGCCAATCGCTGCAGGCCTGCTCGTCCAAGTGTCTGTAATGATGCACGATCCATGTGGTCTGATTGCCAAGACCTCGTGGTTATGTTCAGAAAGGGGAGCGGATCTGAGTGAGAGTGTGTGTGAGAGTGGGCGAGATGGGCGAGGATGGTACGAGCGAGGTGGCTCACGAGTATTGAGCCGTAATACTATATACATACAATAATGGCGTCTGCACTCGCCGTGGTTTTGCCACACCCACAAAACACCCCCTTTGTGCCGCTAATTGTGACAGTAATCGGCCTACGGGTGTGGTCGTTGACGCTCTGTCGCCGTAGGCGCCGTTATGCCGCTGGCCGTCTCCTTATGATCAGGCGTCGTCGGGCACGCTTTGATGGTTCATGATATGTTTCAGCGTTGATAAATGCAACACGTAACGTTTAAAGATGCTTCGCATAGAACAAAGTTCCAAGGATGGGGACGAGCCTAGCATTGACCGGGTTGGCTGCAGACTCGGAGAATCATTCGATAAGAGTAGAAACGACTGGGACTAGCGGAGAACCGTGAAAGTTGGTTCTGTGAAGTTTTGACGAGGAAGAAACCGTGGCACTGTTGTATTGATCAGCGACTATTACACACTGGCCAGAGTCAATCGAAGCGCGCGTGAAACTTCATTGTCCCCGATTAAGTAGTCCGCGATATGAGAACGATGATCGCCACAGCGCAATTGCTCTACCTTGAGGATAAGTAATTGAGCCTCATCGTATTGCATCTTCTGCCGTGACTCAGGCGACGCATTCCCGGAGGGCACTCCTGGTAGTTGAGGCTCAGAGGCGGAGGAAGAGGAATGGAGGAGAGAACGACGACGGTGGCAGTGCTCGTCGAACTGAACAAATTTTGACGGCTAAGTTCGATAAGTTCAACCTCAGTGGGCTCCCAGGACTCGGACGTGGCCTAGTATGCGTAGTGGGATAGTCGACGATATCAACGGACATAGAGGAATTATAAGCTGTAGATATGTTCTGGATTGGAAGGAGACAACGCGTGTGGGTGGTTGAGACAATAGCCGCAACTCGATCATTCGGCTGTCACGGGCGCTTTCCGAGTCGAGCTCGTTCTTTCTCAACCACCACCGTCCGCGACGCGCCCCTCCAGCATATCTGAGTCTCAATACCCTCACTACACTGAAAACCGACTCCGTACAGGCAACTATCACCTTATTGGTGTTTGAATAGCACTGGGAAAGAACAAAACCCCTCTGCAGGTATGCAACGACGTCCTCTCCCCCCCATCTTTTCGGACCATCGACTCGTCGCACTCAACCCACCTTCTCCCTCCGCCCCATCCACTTTCTACCCTCCCGCTTATATCATCATCGTTACCATGGCCCCTCGCTCTGTGAGCTTCGCTGAACCCACCCTTCTTCCAGAGAGCGACTCCCCGCCCCGCTTCAATAGGGCCAACGCCCACGTCTCCAACACCGTTCCGAACTTGGAACAAAACCGAGCTGAACTTCGCTGCAACATGCACGGCAAGATTACCCTCCTCTACATTAGGACATTCCTCGAGACGTTCTTCCCATCCATCGATGTCGACGAGCCCACCCAACCCAACATCTTTGAGAACATGGACACCCCTACTTGTGAGAAGCAGATGTACGAGAATGTGGTGAGCGCCGTCTTGTGTCGCCGTCGTTCTTCATAGGGCTCATCTTTCAACCACTACAGCCGCGGATACTGAACGAGGCGGGCATCACCGCCAACTTCACATTTGTCGCCACCCCCTACCAACCTGACCAGACCGACCCGAGCAAGCAGTCTGTCGACTGCGGCATGTACGCGAACGAGCACACTCCGGCGCCCGATAACGGTGCGGTCTACGCCCGCGTCGACTGGTCGGGCCTCGATCTCTCCATCGAATGCAAGTGCCACTCCACCGATCAAGACCCACTCGACGACGGCAAGGATAGCAGCGAGCCGACGGCGGATAAGCGCCAGGAAGCCCTCGGACAGATTCTCTCGTACGCCGAGCTCATATTCCGGTATCAGCATCGCATGTTCCACTTCATGATCCTGTTCCTCGGCACGGAGGCGCGCATTGTGCGCTTCGATCGCTCCGGCATCTTCGCCACGCACAAGTTCAGCCTGAAGGAGGAGGGCCACTGGCTCGTCGAGTTCCTCTGCGCCTACACGGCTTTGTCCTCCGTCGAGCGTGGTTACGACCCGACCGTGACGCGCGTCCTTCCCCACAGCGCGGCAGGGAAAGCGATGAAAAGGAAGGCCAACGCTGTGAACGACAGCGATAGTCACGACTACGTGCGCGAGCTGTTCAAGAAGTCGTTGGACGAGGAATGGCCTTGGTGGTTGATCGAGGTCCAGCCTGTGCAATCCGGGACAGGGAAACGGCCATTCAAACGTCGGTACCTCGTTGGGAAGCCGCACTTCCAGGCGCCTGGAGTGGCCGGTCGTGGTACGCGGGGATACGTCGCTCTTCCTGCCACCGCGAAAGGCCAGCCTCTCAAACGCGCAAAGTTCGTTTATCTCAAGGACGCGTGGCGCGTTGACTACCCTGATATCGATCAGGAGGGCAAGACTTTGCAGTTTTTGAACGACAATCAAGTTCCTTACGTTCCGACTCTCGTCGTGCATGGTGATGTCCCAAACCAGGTCACCCAGTCTCAAGACCTTTGGCCTCAGTTCAATCCCGGCGTCAACGCGTGCCCGCTCAAGAGGCACACCCACTACCGGCTCGTCGTCGCAGAAGTCGGCAAGCCGCTCGACGCATTCGGCGACAACTCTTGGGAGCTTATCACGGCTTTGATGTGCTGCATACAGGGTGAGTTTCCTCTCATCGCCGATGTGCGCGCCTCAACTAATGCCAGTGGATCCTTTCAGCACACGAAAGCGCTTACAAGGCTGGTATCATTCACCGGGACATCAGCTCTGGAAACCTTCTCTTGTACCAGAGGCACGATGGCTTCTGGTACGGGCTTCTCAACGACTGGGAGCTTTCTAAGAAGATGGAACCCGGCTCGGTGAGAGGAAGGCAGCCAGATCGTACCGTGAGTGCTTTGTCGACCCGCACGAGTCCCGCACCGGTCCCATGCTCCTCTTACTGATCATTATCTGTGCAGGGTACATGGCAGTTCATGTCTGCTCACGCTCTCAACAGCCTGTTCCGGAAGATAGTGCTCCAGGATGAGCTCGAGTCGTTCTTCCACGTCCTCATTTACCACGCGATCCGCTTCCTCCCCCATAACTTGAAAACCGACGATGTTGGTAAGTTCCTCCACGACTATTTCGATGCCGCCGGAACGAACTCGAATGGGCACTACTGCTGTGGAAAGACCAAGAAGACCGTTATGAGACACGGTGCCATCGACATCTCCGAGTACAATGGCGACCATGACGCGGAGAACACAAGACTGCGGTTCCTCTGGCCCTCTCAGAAGGCGGTCCTTCCTTCACCCCAGGAAGAGCCAGACCTGCCGTCTGAGCGCTCATCATCTCCGCATTCCCTCCCGTCGTCGCCCGCCTCTCCGTCATATGTCGCTATCTTCGATCTGCACCTGAC
This sequence comes from Ganoderma meredithae, assembly GCA_022814645.1. NCBI lineage: Eukaryota > Fungi > Basidiomycota > Agaricomycetes > Polyporales > Polyporaceae > Ganoderma > Ganoderma meredithae. The sequence continues at coordinate 20,583 of JAKLMY010000199.1, forward strand.
CCCGCTACCGTCTGAGTGTACACCGCCTCCTGAAGATGACTACGAGATTGACGATGACCCAGAGCTCCCGCACGAAGAGCCCGAGAAGGAGCATCCCATGAACCACATCATCGACGAGCTCCTGTCCTGGTTCAAGGCATACTACTCTTTCGACGTCGCCCCCCGGCGCCGCGCCATCTCCGGCAACGTCATCCCCACAGACGGCATGGTCCCGCGACGCACCATGGCGGTCCAGGTCATCAACCGACCCAAGTCCGACCAGGCGATAGGCGACCGCGCGCGTGCGCCGCCCGGTGCCCCATTGAGCGGCGCCGCTCTGGAGCGCGAAGCGGAGAAGTTGAAGCGCTCGAAGCAGGAACGAGACGTCCAGCTGGCGAAGAACAAGGAGCTGAGTGCGAAGCTGGAGGACCACGCGGCCATCCTCACCCTGCTCGACGAGGCGTTGGACAAGGTGTGGCCCGTCAAGGACAAGCAGGCCGACAAGAAGCCCCCGAAGGGGTATGTTCGACCGAAACGCCACTTGCCGCAGGGCTCGACGACCTCTCGCACCGCGTCGAAGAGGCGAGCTGGGGACGAGCTTGCGGGCGACGCGAGCGAGCACAAGCCCTCCAAGAGGAACCGTCCCTGAGTACGTCTGGTGACTGTTCTCCTCTCAGGCTGGTGACTCCCGTTGCGCACATCCTTGTCTCATGCGCCCCGAATAATGTCACACGGGCGACGGACGCAGCAGCTGTCTCGTCTCCATCGATCACTGGGATTTCATCGTCGCTTCTACGTCAAGGCGGTCGTCTCCACTGTAGGAACCTTTCATGCTCAAGTCAAAACTGCTGCAAAATCTCTGTTGCGGGCCCGATGCCTGTGCTTCGGCGCCACTGCCTGCAGCTTTGTAGCGGCTCGTTTCTATCCTCACACGACATCTGTGGCTGCCATAGTCAAAGTCTTACGCTTCAGAACCTCCCGTTGTGTGGAACGAGTCTCTACTGCCGCTGCGAGCGAGTCGCGTCTGAACTCGAAGCTCGCATCGCTTCACGAACGCTTTCTTCATTGTGCACTCAGGCCCACCTTCCTCGTGAGCTTGTCTTAATCGAAAACCTCCTGTAGCTTCCGTATATAATTCGGCAGTGTGTGTACTATTATCCGAAGATGTTCAAGATAGAGTACCTCGGAATCACCATCCGCTCTCCGTCAAAATGTCACGGTGGGAAGACTGACGGTAATGCCCCATGTACCGGTATTGGCACAGCGCACAGTGCTTGGATTTCTGCTTTGTGTGAGACGCCAGACGCGTCTGGGTGGCTCGTGACGTGGTTCGAGTGTGGTCAACGTATTTTATATAGCACTCAAAGACACGTATTTTAGCAAGGGTTCAACGTGTGCAGCGTTGAGGTCCTAAAGCAGGGGAAGCCACAGAATACGGTCGATCACTGGCCCTGTGCCAGGCTAGCGACAGATGAGAATGCCCGGTGATATATAATCATCATAACGTGGCCACTAGCTGCAACCCCGTGAGATCTTCGACAAAGCAGAACACTGAACTTGCGGACGGCACCAAAGATCGTCCGTAGTATTCGTTTCGTGATGCGTAAGTGAAATTTCGGAGAAATGAACGCACAGGGGCATAATGAGAACGCAAGGCATAAACGAAGACAGTGAAGATGCATTAGACGTCGCACCAGGCAGCACGGAGGAAGCGTCCATCATGCTGCTCGCCGTAACTCCTTCCGCCCTGCTCAGTGCTCGTTCTTGTCGCTCACGTTTCTGGGGAAGGTTCCGGGAGCAGGTCCTCCGGCGCACAGAGCTCATCCAGGACGAGGTCCGCACGCGGGGCGACGCGGACCACGCGCCCGTCCGATCCCGCGCCCAGGAGCGAACTTCTCCAGGAGCTCCGGCTCCTCGATGGCGTCTGCGACGATGCGGCCGATGACGGGCAGGAACTACGGAACAAATTAACGGTCGGTAACTGGTACTGGTACTCGACATCCAGTGGGACCCAAAAAAAGATGGCAGCGAGACTGGGAGACGCACCTTGAACGCGTGTCCGCTGCCGGACGTCGCGAGCATGAGGTTCGCGATGTCCGGGTGCGCGCCGATGACACAGTTGTCGTCGGGCGAATCTGCGTACCTGAAGGCCGTATGCAGCAGCTCGGCTATTAGTGGCTTGCGGGAAAAGGCTCGATGGACCGGGACCCTGGGTGTACTACATAACCAACACAGCCGCGTGCCAGAGGAGGCCTTGCGCGCGAGGTCGAGATATATGCGCGCGAGGCTCGCTCGCAGGCCCTTCAAGGCGGATTTGGGGATTCTTAGCCCATCTTCGCCGTCGGTTGTCACCGTACGGGGTCACGGTGTCGAGATGCATGTTTGTTTGGTGGTGTGATCTTCTGCATGGATCCTCCAGACTGCACACCACACTTGAGCATGTTATCTTTGTTGGGCTAAGCAGAAGAAGTGTGCGTGTGTCAGTGGCGCCGTGAACCCGGATGCATCGTCGGATACTTGGCTACGTGCCGGGAACGCATAGAAGCCTGTGTGGAAGTCTAGGTACACAGGACATGTTCGGTACTGTTCCACCTCCTCAGGAGTCAGCTGTACGAAGGCCATGGTTTGTCTGGTGGGCGAAAATCAAGCCTCAGGCGCTACTTTGCCTCACTTCAAATTTGATCGAATGGATCTATGTGACGTACCCCGTTGCGATGCATTGGGTGCCTAGTCCGAGATCGGGGAACGCAGAAGCCGACCACGATCCCGTTGCGAGGCCTACGAGGTCGGCATCGTATGCGCTACCGTCCGCGCAACGCGCGCTGGACACCTTTCCTTTAGACCGACGGAGCTCTGACACGGCCTTCCCAGCGATGATCTTGCCTCCAAGGGCCGTGATCTTGTCCATCATACGCTGGATTCCCTGCGATGCAAAGGCCCATCCACCGTCGCGGTTGATGAACTCTCTGGCGTTGTCTGCAACAGCTACGTTGGCGGTACTGGGGAAGACCTCACGGACGGCTTCGGGGGTGAGAAGTGGTTCGATTGAAGCGCCGACCGCCGCATCGTTCTTGTAGGCTTGGTTGATGTAGCTGGCGCCACTGTGCATGGTGCATGGCGCAGTAGATGCCTGATCTGCCATGGCCCATGAGGGACCTAAGCTCAGTTCAAAGAGTGGAGCGACTTCTCGAGCTCTGCGTGCTCGTGGTAAGTATCATCCCATTCTTCAGTGTCTTTCCACTCCGCGATGGCATCTCGAGCGAGACGGGTGTAGAAGACGTCCACGTCGGAGCTTCTGACGACTGTGGGTCCACGTGTCAGCACGACTCGGAAAGATAGATGAGGGGAGTTTCCGAGTGCGGACTCTTGCTGATATCGGTGCTTACAGCGTTTGGGGCCGGGAGGACGGGAGAGAGATCGAGGACAGTGACGTTCTTGTATCCTTGTTTCACGACTTGATAGCCCGTGGAGAGTCCGAAGCATCCTGCGCCGACTATGACAATCTGACTGTCGTGGTTGACGGAAGACATTGGTGCGTTGAGCGGAGTACCCGATAAGATGTGAGAAAAGCACTCACCCTATGTAGGTTTGACACGGGTCCATGAACTTTGAAGCCCGAAGCTTGGAGCATCGCCCACTGGCAAGCAGAGCCGTGTTCTGGGCGATATCTCGTGGTGTCCAGCAGCTGTATCCGGTGGCCGTGTTGCGTGGCTGATTCCAGCCGTTTAGGTACCGAAACGCAGACTCGAAGCCTGGCTTAGCCGCTGTCAGCGCCCCGAGTCCCAACTGCATGATCACCTCTGGTCGGGTCCAAACTCACGCACGCACGCCTATATATTTCCCCAGGACGACAAGGTCAAAGACAAGGAGCCACTGCAGTGATACGTGCTATGATCCTGCGAAGGAGAACAGTATTGCGGGCCTGGACCTGCAGACCCAGTAAGTCGAAGTCCCCGCTTCGCGCTCAGGGGCTCCGTGTCCAAGTACGTCCAGACTCCGGAGACACTACTCACTCTCGAGTCATTGTGCGCGCACGCTTACTGCTGCGCGTTTTGTGGGGACCTGGCATTCACGGGTCGCATCGCGCTGGTGTATACTTGACCTGGATCGTTTTCCTTCGTCATGGTGTGCCTCCCTTCTTTCCCCTTTCATTCGCCAATATTGAGTGAGCTCTGGCCGTGGATGTTTGCATTCTCAGTGTATAGTCTCGTGTTTGACCACCTGGAAAATGAGCAATTTTGAATCGTTACTCGATCAATGAACGCCGGTATTCACCCCAACAGTGTTTCCCTGCCTCCAATCCGGATCCTCTATCACAGCTCTGTTGTTGTCGTCTACAATCCGACATGTCGATTCTCGATCAACCATGGTCAATGCCAAAGCTGGAGAGCGGAGGTAATACAGGGACTGGCATCGACTGGGCTAACATCCGACCCGATGGTATGCATGTCCCCCTTCCTATACGGTCGCCCCCACATAACAGACACAACATTACATAACCCTGTACGACCCAAATGTATGTTTCACCTAATTCACTCGCCTCAAACAAACATCTGAGAGCTTTCCGCTCACCAGATACCAGCTCTCCGTGCGCCGTGCGCATACGCATGCCGCCTCCAGTCTTGTGCGCTCAGTCCCGTCTCGCTAGTGTTTCGCTGTGAGGTTCATTGAAACTGGAACCTGGAGATTGGGATGGGGTAGGATACCAGAAGGATGGAAGTAAAATACAACAACAACAGTAGAGAACCGTCTCTGGCTCGATACAGCTACAACAAGTACACGACGTCATCGTTCGTACACAGGTAGATGAAGCTCGGTCTGGCACACGCCTCCAAGTTGCTCCTACTGCGATCGCACCCGCTTTGCTCTTGGTCTTGTCTGTTCGACCTCCGACGGACCTGCAGTTGAATCCACCGCACGACGCTTCCCATTGGCGACGGGTTTACTCCTACCGGCGGTCAAAGATAAGAGGTAAGCATGCCAACGCTCCGGCGCAGATCACACAGGGAGCATCGTCCATACCTTGTAACGTGTGGCTGGTCGTCGGCCCCGCCCTCGGGCTGCTCCTGCTCCTCCCCCTCGCTCTCTCCCTGCCCGACCAGCGACGGGTCCAGCTTGACCCGCGACGTGTACAGCTTCTCCACCGCGATCCGCGTCCTCTGCACGTCCCGGATCTTCTGCGCGACCTCGGCCTCCTTCTGCCGGAGCACCATGATCAGGCGCCCGATGTCGTCGACCTGCGCCTGCATCTGCGCGTCGTACACGCAGATTTCGTCCAGCCCGAAGAGCACCTCCTCCAGCCTGGGGACGTACGGTCTGTGCGCGCCGCGTGGGAGGGGCTCGGGCACGAACGGCGGTGCTTCGACTTGGGCTTGGGCGTCGCGGGGGTCCGCGTCCGAGTCGGCGGCTGGCCCCGGTCGTTGTGCGTCCGCGAGTGTCGAGGGAGGCTCGTTGGGGGCGTTGTCTCCCGCATTCTGATTCTCGTCCTGGCTGGATGGCTGCCCGGGCTGCTTGTAATTCGGCTCGCCTACGGGGAGAGAGAGTCAGTCGGTGGCTCGTCGGTTCGCCTTGCACGGGGTTCGTCGCTCACCCTCGCGCTCCCCCACCACGATCTGTTCGAAGGGCACAGCGCTTGGCGGCTCGCCACCAGCAGCGTCGGTATGCTTCCCCGCCTTTGCGGGTCGCTTCTCCGGTTTACTGCTGACGTGAGTTAGAGCCGCTCGAGAGATTGAAGGGGAGAGACATTTACTCACGTCCGGAGTCGTCTCTTTGACTTTGCAACTGTCCTGGCAGTAATGCGTTCTGTATCTCTCCTCTCATTGCTCGCCTATTCGAGATCCACACGTATTGGTGAATGAGCCGGTGGAGGGTGATGAGCGGACAGACGTACTGAGGCATCCGAGTCTCGAGTGGTTTGCCGGCGTACGGCTGGTTGAATTTGTCGAGCTACGTTGCGGCCCATGGGTTAGATATGAAGTTGGTGGAAAGTGTGGGGATGGGGGTACGGAAGGAATCAATGCTGCAGTGGCGTTCAGTGATTTTACGACCAAGTGGCGTGGGCTTGCGAGTGAGACAAGTACGAGTTGGTGGTCGCTTTTGTACTCGATGCGCCACTTGTCGCTGACTAATCTGGCGCGTGTCGCAGGCCTGCGCTGGGCCGATCAGCGAACCAAGACTGAACAGGACGATTGGCCGTCGTTTTCGCTGATAATTGTTGTTCTCTCGACTTGGTCTAGTCTTGATAGCAACCTGTCAGTTGAAGCGCTGGTACGCTGTGGACCGAAGACGATTCAGGTTCGTCAATTATTTCACTACCCGTTCGTCCTTCGCTTTCGGCTTAAGACCGATGCGAGATGTTGTTGAAGGTGTGGTCAGGGACTGAAGGGTTGAACGTTGTCGAACTTGGACTGCTGATTCTGAGTCTCGTCGATAAAAGAGTGACAAGAGTGGGATTTGAACCCACGCCTGGATACCCAGATGAGAAACCCGCCAAAGCAGGCAAGCTTTCGCTTGAGTCACACGCCTTGGACCGCTCGGCCATCTTGCCGTGACTGAAGTAGCAGAGTAAGATATCCATGAGAGACTGCACGGATATCGCTCTTAACCTTTTACGTATCGCTCGGCGCTCACATTCGCCTGATATCGACCTTGCAGCCATTCCACTTAGTTACGCGGACTTGTTCCTTCCGATAATGAAAGAGGTGAGTATGATTAATATTTTGAGTCGTGTCCATTGGCTTGACCATTCCGTACAGCGCAAAGATAGTGACCCGCAGCTTTTGCAGTCTAAGAGAGTCTAAGAGCCACCCTGATCCCATTCATTTACCAATCTTCCTTCGAAGGGACTCTATTCTCCCGGTTCTTCCACAAATCAGTAGGGGCGAACAAGGTCAACACTATCGATGAGTTCAAGTGCAAATTGTCGGCCCCAATGACGAGTGTGCTGCTGTAGTCGCTAGGGTGGCATCCAATCGCCGCACATGTTCTTGTTCACGCAATGGCAGTGAATGAGTCTCAGGCACAAACTAAACGAACGGTTGCCAGAGGCCACCGTCCCCCACTCTGATGGCAGTGATTGTGTGCGTGGGCCCCCGATAGCGCCCAACGTCTAGACCTTGTGCCACTCGATCGCCCACTTTTGTTTGCCTATTGTTCCAGTATTGTTCCCCGGAATAGGGTAGGTGGTCCAGTTATTCCCACGTTTCCCGAACCTCTACTCGCTGAACGAACGACTCCTCTTCCCTTCATTCACCCACCATCATCCTCCAGACCAGTCGAACCCCTTCCACGATAACTCTACTTTCTTCCCTGAACCAGAACCGGAACCATGGATGAAAGCGCACTGAAAGCCCTAGATCGCAAGGCTCTCCAGAAATTGGCGAAGGTAAATCGTGGTTGCGTTCGAGATATTTCCTGCCCTCTGACCCTCTTATCAGACGAACGGGATCAAAGCCAACCTGAAGTCAAGCGAAATCATCAAGCAGCTTCTGGCAAGCCGGCCTTCCCAACGATCGTGAGTGTAGCCTTCAGACCTTTGCGACAACCAACCCTGAATTCGAGATCATGAAGTTCCCCTCTTCGTCGTCCCGCTGCCTCCTCGGCGCGACATCGTGTAACGGCTCCGCATCAACCACAGCCGAACGACTTGGAGCTATCACCACCTCGCGAAGACGAGGACGAACCCGGTGTGTATCCTGCAAGCCACGATCAGTATCGATATCTCACTTTACAGCAGTCCCTGTATTCCCCCCAGCTGCATCTTCTCGCGCACGAGAAACACGGCGTCCGACGACTCGAGCTCAACCACCAACCAGCAAACCCAGACAAGCTCAATCACGCGGCGGTCGCTCTGCGTCATCTAAGGCCCCGAGAACGCATGCACCGCCACATCAACCACCGTCGTCGTCGCCACCACCGGGGGCGTCCCAAGGACGATTGCCGTCTTTCGACCAACACCTTTCGGCAGTCTGCCAAGCTGAGGCTGGTCCCTCCCGGAGCAAGGGCAAGGCCCCGATCCTAGGCATTTTCAACGAGTGAGCCTAATTGTTATGGATCATAAGTTGTACTTGTCACCTTACAGACGAATCCGTCCTTTAGGTCGTCTGCCAGCCGTGCGCCATGGCCCCAAGAGCGTGGCAATCTGCAGCGTCAGTCCCTGGCCCCCTCCTCGCCTCCCGCAGGTCCTTCGAAAACACTTTCAAAGCGTCCAACCCAGACGCATGCCACCCATCCTGCCCCTGTGGCTGGATCATCCGCCTCCGCATCTCGCCACAGGCCAATAGTGCCCGAGCCCGGCTACCGCTCTCGCTCCCCTACGCCCCTCGAGGAGTACGACAGCATGCGCGGCGTCCCGCTCTTCCCAGAGCCCGCCAGCGACTACGAGGAGTCGTGGACGCCGTACAGCTCCCTGGGCCAGCCGTCGCACGGCGGTCATCTGCAAGCACCCGCGGGTTCGGGTGCCCAGCCGGCACAGGGGCACCCGGATGGCCCTTCGCCGGTGTTCCCGCTGAGCCGCGCGGTCTTCAGCCCCGCCAAGCCCGTGCTCGCTCCCGCCCGCAGCCCTGTGTTCCGTGCGCCCTCTAACCCCCGGCGCCGCCCTACGAACCCCGTCGGACGGGACGAGGACTCTCCGAAGAACGATCCTGAAGAGCATAGAGAAGATGACGGCGCAGCGCACGACGCCGGAGACGAGCTCGAGGACGACGACGACGACGAAGAAGAAGAAGACGAGGCGCACAAGCTCGCGACGGACGAGCAGCTGTACAAAATGGTCGTCCGGCTCGCGACCGTCGCGCGCCACCAGGCGGCCATGCAGCCGGGGATCGACAACATCGTCGAGGAGGTGAACGGCGTGCAAGCCGCCGCGCCGCGCCTGCGCGCGCAGGTGCGCCAGGAGCGCGCGAGCTTCGAGCGCATGCGCGCGTTCCTCGCGCACGTCAACACGCGCGTCGGCCCCGCGTGGGACCACGCCGCGATCTGGGACACCGCGTGTGTCCTGCGCGAGGACGAGCATGGGAACGAGCTCGAGGTCGAGACGAGCGACGAGGAGGAGGCGCAGTGGCGCCGCGACAACCCGAGGTGCGTGTTATTAAGTACTGTCGTGGTGGCCGCTTGTGTCTGCGCGCTGACGACTGTTGTTTGTTGTGACATGTGGCAGGCCACCGAAGGCGCTCCCGACGAAGATCGAGATGAGGCGCATTACGCCGTGGTTCCCCGGCGTGTGCGAGGACGAGGACCGGGAGAACGTTCGCGACATCGGAGAGGCGATAGAGAAGTGCCGCGCCGAGTGGAAGGAGGTCGACGCGGTCCGCGCACGAGCTGCTGCTGCTCAGCTCGATGCTCCTAGCACTCCCAAACGTCGCCGTGGCGCCGACGATGAAGAAGCGGAGGAGGACGGTGGCCGTGCCAAGAAAAAGGTTCGGGGCTCCGCAGGACGGACGCCCCCGCCGAGTGCCTTCTTTCAACAGGGACAGAAGGGCGATGGAGCTGACGCCAAGAAACCACTCCTCGTTGGCATCGCCGAAGAGGACGCTGAAGAAGAGGAGGTCGACATGGTGATGACGAGTGTTGTGTAGTGTCTTCCCGCTTCTGGTTGTTGACTGATATCGCATTTTGTGAGCATGGTATGGTGATTCCGTGGATTGTGACTGTATTTTGTCGTACTCTCCGTTGTACTGTTCGGTAGGTAATCACATTTTCGCGCAGCTCGGAGTCAGAACCAGATCCTCTGACGAGCGCAGCGAGGTTTCGAGAAGGAGAACATCGAAGAGGGGGGGCGCAAGGCATTCGGCGGTTTCGCCGTGAGAACGGGGGTGGACACAATACGTGGTTAGAGATGTCCGAAACAAACATAAGTGATGAACAACTCGAAGTTTAATAAGCATAAGCATAACCGGATGCGGATCCTTCCTCCCCTGAGGTGTACTCGGCTCCGTCTTCAGACTGCTCCAGAGCGTCATCTGCACCCACGCCGAGTGCGGTAAACTCTTCCAGTAGGCGGTCGCGAGCTGGGTTCTTGCGAATGATGATCCGGGATGCAAGGTCCTCGACGAGATGTAAAGGCAGGTCGGCAGCAGATAGCAATGTCGCCATCGCGCGGTAGGCGGACGGGCAATCTAGGACAGTATCCTCCAGCATCGTGATCTCGGCTTCAAGACACCTTCTCAAGGCAGCGGGGTCTTCGCCGTGAGTCCGACGCACGGAGGGAAGTGCGAGGAACGACGCGACAGAGACAATATCGGCTTCGTCGCCCGAGCCCACGGCTTTTGAGATTAGGGTTCCGGTGAAGAGATGGCACTCCGATGGTGGTAATTTGTGGAAGATCTGCTCTGCGCCTGCTACGTTCCGCGTCGTGAAGAAGCTGTGTGCGTACCGCGTGGAATTTTCCGCCGCGGCGCCAGAGGGTTCGACGTCAAGGTTCGCGATTTGGGTAGAATGATTGAGGGCGACTCTCTGACTGTCTTCCGCACCGTCGTCGTGTAACCCATATATTTCGCTCCTCCGCACGTCTGAACCAAACGCGTCCCGGGGTCGGGGATACATGCAGTGGTCTAACATGCTCTGGATAGACAGACTTCTGAGTCTGGATACCTTGGTATTGGCACGGACGAGGACTCACCATCATCATGTACCGAGCCTTGAGGGTGATCATATCCTCCTTCAGCACGCCCTCTATTTGCACCATGAGAGATAGCGAGTCGATGAGATGCGACGCCTCTGTTGAGGACACTATGGGCCGGAGCATGCTGCAGAGCATCACGCAATGCGCCTCCGAGTGAGATTCACCCGAGACTCCATCGAAAAGAGAAGCAACGACATCCTGGACGTCCTCCGGCGAGAGTAGGCCAAGAACAAGGAGCTCCCCCGCAAAGCCAGCCAGGGTCCGCGCGTCTCGCTCTCCTTCCCTACCTCGGCGATCGGCGGCGTCGAGGCTGGCCAAGAGGACGGCTCGAACCGCGGCAGGGAGGGACGTTGCAGGGTCGTCAAGGTGATATGGATCCACGCTCCGCCAGCGCAGGCTCTCCCCCTCCCCCTCGTCCGCCGCCCTCTGTACCAGGCTCGCGAAGAGCCCGATCCGCGCGGGGTCCGCAATGCACCGATGGACTAGAATGTGTGCGCACGCTTCCGCACTGGCAGCGTCTCCCGATCTCTCGATGCGGGTCGCCAGCGCAGCGAAGCGATCGCCGATGCGGGAGAGGTTGACTGGCGTCACCTTGTTGAGCAACCCGCACAGCGCCCTCCGCGTCGACATCCAATCCGACGGTATGCTCCAGGGTCTCCATGCGCCAGCAAAGAGCTTTGAAGTCGACAGTGCGCGGGGGGTCGTTGGCGAGTGCATGTCGACGAGCCTGAGGGAAGGGGGAGCGGGGAACGAGAGCGGTGGGAACAGAGAGTGAGAGAGCGACGGCGGGACGGCCTGGTGAGGAGCGCCATGTTCTTATGAGCCAAAATGAGCGTGACCACCTCCCGAGTCCTGTGTGCCGGGACAGGGCGGCGAGGAACCAGCATTAATACAGAGGACCGAACGCTGAGCCAGCACCCAAGCCCATTGTGGCGCATCTGGTAAGGGAACAGTCGCCCGTGGATGACTACGCTCGGTCAACCCCGGCACGGAGCGCGTCGCGTCCAAAATGAACGCCGCAGCAGCATGGACCAATAAGAACAGTCGGAAGTCCTGATGAGTGGCCTTCAACTTAGTCTTCAGCAACGCCTTTGCACAACCTTGGTGCATTTCAGACAAAGCAGCGCAACTTCATTGCTCCACATGTTTGCTGGGACTCCTGTGCAAGTCGTCATTAGAGCAAACACCACAGGCACCATTCGCGGTGACGTACCTCCCTGAGAACGCTGAACAGGCGTGCAGCAGAAAATGAATCATCAGCGACGGCGAACACATAGTACATGAGACACGGCGGCACAGAAACGAAATGTATCCCATGGGCCCCGCGCCTTAGACTACCACGCTCTTCCCTTCTTCTTCTTGGGAGCCACCTCCACTGACTCTGCATCACTCTCAGACTCCTTACGCTTCCGAGTGGTTGGTGCGCTAGCCGCCTTCTTCGCCTTCACTTCCGCCTTGCCCGCCGCCTCTCCGTCTTCGTCGTCCTCGTCTGATGCAAAGTCGTCAGCGGGAGCTTTCTTCTTCGGCGCTGGTTTCTTCCCCTTTGACGCGGGTTTCGCACCCGCTTTGCTGGGCCGTTTTTTCTGCTCTTCCTTCTTGGGCTCGTCCTCGTCATCAGATGCGAAGGGGTCCTCGGCACCCGCCTTCTTCTTGAGCTTCGGCTTCGGTTTGGCCTTGGTCGCAGCGCCGCCCTCCGCCTTCTTGGCGGCCGCCTCCTCCGCTGCTGCGCTCTTCGCGGCGTTGAGCTCTGAGAAGTACTCCTCTCTCAGCGCCTGGACGGATGATATACGTCTGTGAGCCGTGCGAACGGATTTCCGGACGGGACAGCCCCAGAGCGTCCGTACCTTGATCTCGCTATCCTTCATCAAGGCGGTGTTCTTCCATACCTATCACAGAGAACCAATGCAAATCATCATGCGTCAGGGTGCCTGCCTTGCACGCACGGTTTCCATCGGCGGACATACCGTCGACGAGACGCCGCTGGGGTGCTTGCTGTCCAAACCTGAGTAAAGGCAGGAGAAGCATGAGCGCCGGCAGGATGATGAGAATGTGTCGAAATTAATCACCTATGGACGTGTACAGGTTCGTCTTGACTCCCATGAGGTTCATGCCGTGATTGCGCAGGAGTACCTTCATCACCTGCAGGCGCAAAACTCACGGTATGAGCGGTAGGGGCCCGGAAGGCAGTCTGATTCTCGCACCTCCGTGACGCTCGTCTGGTCATACGCATCCGGCATGTAGACACAGATGAGGTGGGAGTAATTCGGCGTGTCGTTCTGTGGACTGGTCGCCACCTTCGCGAGGAACGCACTTGTTGAGGACAATGGGCCAGAAACGAGTGAATCTATCAACAATATAGTCCGTAAACGATCGTATCAAGCGGGACATAACCTATGCCGCAGAACGCCTCCTTCCGCTATGTACGCGACAAAGGGCTTTGATATCACACCGTCTGTCGAAGTAGCTGCCGCCATCACGGCAAGAATCAGGGATGTTCGACAGCTGAGATACTCAACGAGCCGACTACCTTGGACAACCCACAGCTGGCGATGAGGCAAATGGCAGTGGAAGTGAGATATCGCTTGTCGCAAAACGGCAGAACTAGCACCTGTTCATATTCGTCGGGGAGCGCATAGTCCTTCACCTAGCTGGCTATGGCTATGGCCATACTCATATCCATAGTCGACTATGATGGCCACCCCGCGTCAAGTCCGCAAAGTCACCCGCGAAACACTGCAACGGAGAGCGGCAAGGACTGGCAGGGAGCCCAAGGTCACTCCCTGTTGCACTAAGCCTTCTTAAAAGTTCCGGGAAAGTTTCCAGTACTCTTCCTCAATGACTCAGTGCCGAGTCTCACAAAGCAGAGAGAAACAGGCAGGAAGGTAGTCATTAGGGACGATGAGAAGAAACAGCGCCAACGGGGACTAACCCGAAGGCCCCGGGCTCAGCTGGAAAACGGCGAGAATCCCTGTTCGCAGCCATAGTCATAGCCGTAGCCGGCAAAGGCTTCTGATTCATCTACGAGGTACTCAACAGCGGGCTTGCAATGGCCGAAAAGGGAAGGCTCATATGTGAAGATAAATCAGCTGGGTGGCAAATAGCTAAGCCCGTCGTGTTGGCCGCACCACAAACTTTCGATAAGGTCTCAAAGGCAAGAACTGGAAATGGAATATAATGAAACGCGACACATTTAACGATCTGTACCACTTGTAGTGCGCATCCCATACGACTGAAGATTTCACCCTTCTCGCCGAGTGGATAGAACCTGTCAGTGCCATTGACCGGGGCGACCCTGAGCTTTAAACGTCCCACATCGGCCCAGGCCGTATAAGGCCGTCAGAAACTCCTTGAGAGCCTTGGGCTTCTGGAGGGTCCTGAGATGACTTGTCCAGGTACCAAGGAACGCCACAAGGAGGTGCACTCTTGCTGATATACTGCAAGAGAGGCTATTCGTCCAATCTCATCCTAATAAAAGGTTGAATATAGGTGTCCGTTGCACCTTCAGGCCGCCATCGGCCATCCGCTGGCACCTTCCGCCGAACAGCGACAGAAGTTGTCAGGGGATGATAGCTCTTCGACCATCTGCAGTAGAGGACATTCGACCTACTTGCAAGAGAACTCCAAATCATGTCCACTTTGTCGGGCGGGGTGAAGATCAGCCTGCGCACCCAGCGTGAGCTGAAGCAGAGCACAGCGCTCGGATGACGCACCATTTTCCAGAGACATAGCCATGTTTCAGGGAAATGTCTTTCAGTTTCTGTGTTGCCTCAGCCTGGACCTTCATACATTACGGAGACGTCGTTAATGCTTGATGGGTGGCTGCATTTGCATAGGACGCAGTGAGAAGGCGCCAACACACCTCCTCGCGCAGTTCCTTCTTGCTCCTGAGACCCTTCTTCTTGTTAGCCCGCACAGGGATGGAGTCATCATTCTACGGGAAGGATGTGTGATAAATGAATTGTCAGGTCAATCACCTTAATGTTAGAACCACACAAAGCCCGCCCGCGAGCACCCACCTGGATCTCGTCCACGCGCTCCGTGACTCCGGCAACTGTGCCAAGGAAGGGCCGGTCAGTCGGTCATAACCACCGCATTTGCCATTCATGTACATACGGCACTCTGCAGCCTCTTTGACAGCTGCATCGGCCCCCTCGAGCTTGTCAGGGCGCTCGGACTTGCCGACCCACAGCCACTGCGGACATGTCAGCACCGCCCGCCGCTGGGCCGACTAGCGAGCGAGTTGCTCATGTCAATGATTAATGCTGACGCACCGGCTTCGTTCCGTCGTTCTGAACCATCGACGGCTTGTACTGACAGATGTATGCGCGTCACGGGCAGCGAAACGAAGGTGAGAACGCCTGAGAATGCTCGGAAGCCTGAGATGACAATTGCACAGACCTTGCTCAGGAAGTCTTGGAGCGTTCCCCCGGACTTGGGGGTCCATTCGTACTGGTAGTCCGCGGGGACGACGTCGTCGTCCTTCTTGCTCATGCCTGGAGGGACTAGCGGGTGGTTAACGGAAAGGAATGAGGGATGGTGGTTTCGGGAAGAGCGCGGAACGGTGCTAGGGTGGCGCCGGTGACGCGACGCGACGCGTTATTTGGCGCTGTTTGTCTCTATACGTGCCACCGTCGTCGATTACGCTGTAATAAGTAACGTCTGTGTAACATGCACAATACTTGGGGCGGTCCGAGGGATGGTTCCGAAGCGAGAACCATCGGACCACGAGTGTACCCGCCTATCTTCGGCGGCGGCAAAGACATAACAGGCCTCAGGACGAGCAAGATAACACGTACTAGTTACAACAGGAGCCGCTCCATTCGCCCGACGACGATCGTCCCAGTGGGCAGCACGCTCCTCACGCCCGCGGATAGTGCTTAAGTAACTGCCGAGATCCGTGAGGCTCTCGAACCCGAAGCCCGCCCTGCGACGGCACCGTGGAGTTCCACCGAACCTGTTCCCCAAGCCGAAGGGGGGCCGTTGGCTAGCGAACATTCGGGGTAGAATGAACGCGGACCATACCCGAGATCAGAACATTGGGTCGAGTTCGCCGCGGTGACGATCTCGCACATCAGGTTCGGGATGACGTTGCCAGCCCCTTGTGTACTTTGTACTTATCTTGAAAATTTGCCGGCGGGAGCACCTTTTGTCGTCGATACGCCAACGCCGGACCCCGTGCGGCGAGCTGCTATAGTGGGGCTCGATACGCGAAGGCCTAAAGCTTAAAGCCTCGGAACAGATTCCTAATTGATAGTCGCCGTGGTGTCGTACAGCATGTCTACGCATGTCTAGACTCTAACATGACGACCCGGATCGCGCCTCTGCTACGAGAAGCGGGCTAAATTCAGCGTGTGGTTGTTGTTGTCGCAGGCCTCGTACGGAATACCAACCACCTGGGACCACGTTCACGTTCGTCGAACAGATGAGCTCACCCAGGCTCATCCCTCCTTACGTACGGCAACAAAAAGCCCTTGGCCTGTCACCGCCTCGCCGGGAGTGGGACAAGCTTGGAGCATCGGACAGGATTCTTTTTGGAGCTCTCCCAAGGCTATGGAGACTAGAATATAGAATACCTGGAAATGGGTGGGCGGAAATGAGGTCAGTGGCTCACACGAGATCGCAGCATCAAACGAGTGCTCACAGTGACCAAACGTCCCACTGAGTGTCCGACAAACCACCACGAAAAACAATTCCAGCATACAGGATACGGTCACGCCGGGGCCCCCTGGTCCGGCAGCCGCTCGATCGCATACCGCCGTCGGACGATGTACATGAGCGGCACGCCGGGAATTTTGCGTATCCTCCGGCGGAGCTCGCGGTCGCACGTCGCGACAACGTAGCACTTGTGCGACGTCACGCGCTGGACGAGGCAGTCGTCCGCGTACGTCCCCGAGTGCGAGCACGTCAGCCGCTCAAACCGCGGATCTCGCGCAACCCTGGCCAAGTGGGGGCATGTCAGCCGTCGCTCGGAGCAAGCACGAAGAAGAAAGGAGAAACAAGAAACACGGGCGGCAAGCCAGGACATTCCTCCACTCAGTTGGCTGTAGAGAAAATGGTAAAACAACTATGAATGTCTCCGCCGTCCTTCCGTGAGGAGCGATGTCCCTGTGTGAACGCTCCACGGCAAGCCCGAGCCTTTAAGAGTGACAATGGGCTTAGTGATACTGTAGCGGAGGGATGGCAAGGTCGCGCGCATTCACACTCACGCCCAACGAATGCCACAGAAATCAAGGCCTATCTTCTCTCCACACCCCACCGCGCGCGGGGGTGAGGGGAACGACAACGTATCTCACATGCAGGCAGTGCCTGGAACCACCGCGCAAATATGCTCGGAATGCTCAGGGGTTTGGTAATCGGCGACAGGTCTGGTATCCTGAAATGGATAGGGATTGTGACGAGTGTCCTCTGCGGCGGCGCCGCCGCCGCATTCGCTCGGCGCTGCGGTGGTGCGTCGTGCTGAGATATTTGACTCACCGCCCCGCTCTCTAGGTCGATCAAAATTGGCCCGCAATAAAGTCTGCAATATTTGCAGACCGCACTTGTCGCAGGGGAACTTTGAACCGTATGTGGGAAGAGATAGGTTTTGGCCCCATATAGGTAGCCCACAAAATAGACCCAAACCTGGAAGGGACTCGTAATGACAATGTTACGACGCTCTTTACCGTGAAGCGGGGAAAATGCCCTGGAATGCGCCCGTGAGAGCAGAAGAGGAAGAGGGACGCACCTGAGCGCGACGCGGTACCGGTGTCCGAGCTTTTCTAGTTCCGCCATCACGCAATCTGTGACGCACGGAATGCCTGGGGGCGGATGGGAGGCGCGAGTGGGGGGGGAGGGCATCATGAGGACGGGCACGGGGGGCGCAAGGTCCGAGCGGAGGACGGGGCATCACTCACATTTCGCGTAAAGGCAGTCCATCATGCCGCTGACGAGCTCCAACTTGTTTTGCAGGCTGAAGTTGATGAAATTGGTGTCGATGAGGACGCGATAAGGGGGCACGAGGGCGGTGTTGTGCTGCAGGAAGAGGGAGGAGGAGACTTGGGGGCTGGCGAAGTTCTCATCCGGTCAGCGGGGGCCCTTCTCCGGCCGCAGAGCAACTGAGACGCACGCTCTCTTGACCAGCTTATCTTTCTCAGCCTCCTCCTTTTGCTTCCGCTTGAGCTGGTTCTCCTTCCTGTTGGGCGGTTTGTTGTGGGTAAGACGGCGGAACGGAGGCAGTAAGACCGACGCACAGGCGGATGTCCTTCGGGTTGAGCATCCGCTTCACGGCCGCAAATTTGCGGGTCTTTTTGGCCTTAACCTGGATATCTGTCAATTATATGCACCCTGAATGGTTTCCAATGCCAAGAACTTGCCATTGCGGCACAGGAAGAGGACCAGAGGTGCGTCCGGCGGTGTGGAGGTCAGTGGCTGAAAAGTGACGGCACGTGGCTAAATCCGAGACGCTGGGTACGTTTCCCTGTTTCTCACGATATTGATCCGGAAGCTCGGAATCTCGGTCGGCACCCCGGACGGTACGTAGCGGTGCGTGCGGGCGGTCACAACTCAACTGCGCACCAACACTACGCTGCCTCCGAGGTCTACGAGTCTGGTACGCTGGCGGCTTCGGCAACATTCTCATCGTCGTCCTCGCCTCGTTCTAATCAGTGCCCCTTATTTCGGGACATCATCTCAAGAAGCATCTGGAAGCACTCAATAGCATTCAATCCGCACGCCCTGATTGTCTCTATCAACACTCAACAAATGTCGATCATGCACCGCGCACCACAGCCCGCACGCAAACTCCCCGAGGCGACAACAGTGGGTCGGCAGGACCCAGCCTCGGTCGACGGTGCGGCGGCGGCCCTCGGGTCCCTCTGACATTTGTTCGTCGCGTCCCATTCGACCGAATCGGAGCACGTGAGCCCTGCTGTGTACGTGTCCGTCCTTCGATGACTGCGCGGCACCATCGACGATTGACTGCCCCATACGTTGACAGGGCCAACTGCATCGCATGCATCTGCGTCCAATTAGCAGGTGGCGCGCGCGAGGAGGGGTGGTTCATCGTGAGTGCCGGTTTCCGACTAGTCGAGAACAACCTCTTCTTTGCCTTTTTGCCGTCCGGCTGCGGGCTTTCTCCGCAGACGATGGGGTCCAACTTACGAGAGCGACGGGGAGAAGGAGCCCGCGGCCGAAGGAAGGCCCAGCGTCCCGTAAGAACAGAACCCTCTTCAGGAACTGCAGCGGGTCCGTGGGACGTGTGCTGCTGTGTGCAGAAGCTGGTTGACGTTCTGTGCATGCCCGCATAGGGGACGCCGGCGGGGAGTTGGGCAATATGCGCCCTTTCTCTCTGCCTGTCTGTCACTCTCACGTTTGTCGAGCGTTGACTGCGAATTGGCTTAGTGCGCCGCCTCCGCGGCCCAGCGCACGATCTATGTCCGTCCGCACACCCCCCGCGCATATTTTGCTTTGGTGCCGGACAGGATTGCTAAGGCCGCGGGGCGACGCTGAATCATATTGGAGAAAGTGGTCAGACACGCGTTGCTATCTGCCTCCAACGCCTCTGGATGGCATGCTGCAGGGCACTCTATGGTGAGACAAGCTGTCGAAGGCGGTGATTCAGCACGAGTCATACACGTCGTCCACGATAGGGCTTCGCATTCCGATGAGAAACCCTTGCATGCCCAGGCGATGAATGGCTAACGTTGCGTTGAGTACTGACACGGACTTGTCCATGCGGTGGCTACCTGTCGTGCTAACAATCGGTGGCCCAGACGATAGCCGGAATTCAGTTGGCGGCGTCGCACCGATGGACAATCAGCTTCTGCTGTTCTGAAATACCGGTCGAGTCCGTAATCCCGTACGTTTTCGGTTCGTTATCCCACTGCGGCTCTGTTGGTAACGTGAAGTAGAATCAATCGCGGTCGACGTCTATCAGAACACCCCACCCGGTCGCGGAGCACTCGCACAAAAAAGCTGAGAGTATTTGCGTAACCGCGCGTTCCACGGTGGTAAGTCATAACGTTCCAGGGCACTCCATGAGCGCAAGGCTCGGCCCTCTTACGGCACGCTCGCCACAAAGGAGAAGAGCACCTCTCATGCAACGCCATCAGCATCGTCCGATGGGAGGTGTCCCAGCTAAAGCTTAGGCTCGACTGGGCCGGCGCTCTTCCAACGCGAAGTTGGAACGCCGCATTCCTTTCTGCGCCCCCCGGACAGCATCGGGAGATTTCCGCTCTATTCGCATTCCGGACTCCGAGCGGTGCGGCGTCCACCCCGCGTGCACTGGACCAGGACAGCTCCATTCGCGTGTCGGCGCAAGCGAGAACGTTGCTGGTTGGCCCTGGCCGACGCGCCTGGGCGCGGTTAACGCGACTCTCCCCCGCCACCGATGGACGCAGCCTTTAGGGCGGCGCGCGGCCTGCGGAAGCTTCGTGTGAGGAGTACGATATGATATGACATGACGCCTGGCCAGCCAGTGATGCATTTGATGCTTCCATTGGACCGTCGCGCGCTCCAGCCTCCCTCCCTGGACGCGAACTTGGAGAACGCAATCGGGCTGATCTTGAAGCGCGACTTGCCGAGCCCGGCAGGCAGCGCACGGATCCGTTCCTTTGCGTTCTTCGTCGTGTCTGGGCGGGTCCTCATCATTACCTGAGGGTTATCGTTATTGTATCCGCGCGATATGGACTCAGGTCGCGCCGCCGCGCGTTCTTTTGTTGCAGGATGGCGCAGAGGGACGCACGGTGGCTCGTGAGTTCGTCGTGGGGCTTGGGAGCATGCTTGGATGGAGCCAAGGTTGCGACACGCGGGCACGGCCGGCAACGCGTGAGAGGGCAGGGACGAACCCATCGCCGCAAGTTGCGAGGCCTCTGCCTAACGCGGACTGGCGTCGCCACAGAAGACCGTAGCTCGACCGCCGCGCCGGCCACGGTACGTCCGACGGGATTTGCAGGCCCATCTGTCGACGCTGAGGCCCGCGGACGGTGACTGGGCAGAGATCCTGTGTTGTTCCCTGCGCGGGCGTCGACGTCATGGCGCGCCGTTTGGCTTCAAGGATGGATGGGGAGCTGAAACGGGCGCAACGGATGATAGGGACGCCGACCCGCCGCACCGCGATTGAGAAGCATTTACCTGCTGCTGTGCGGCATGAATGGTTGGAGGTGACTGGAGAATGACAGACATTTAGTGACTTGATACATACCGGGTAGAGGCGGTGGATTTTGAAGGACTCGGCGCTCGGCGCACGGTAACTTCGTGTATTTGCTGTGCGTCCTCGGCCGGCGACGGGCTCGAAGCGCTCGTCCAGTCCGGCAGAGGACGAAGAGAGGGGGGTGGAAAAATAGCTCCTTAGGCGCAAAATTGGAACTCATTTCCCGTATTTTCGTGGCGACAATGCATTTTGTCAGGGGCACCGATAGCTGCTGGGCCCATGGGACTGGAGAGCGCGCAAGGAATGGGAGGCATCCGGCTAAGCTCGTGGCCCTCACGGATGATCCGGCCGGGAAGGTCACAGATCGCAGATACTCGGTAGGGGCGCTAGCGCTGATTACCGGATGCTTGTTCCCCTCCTCGAAGCATAGGCTATCCTCAGCTGTTACGTCGACGGCCCTCCTCAGGCCTATAAAGACCCAACATGTTAGCGACCACCATCCATCCCCACACCACTTTGCCCTCACCGCAAATTCCCTCCCTTCCAACATCCTCACCACCTCTCCGAGCACCCTCCTCCTCTCCACAATGCCTGGCTACACCCTCACCAAGGCCCAAAGCACCTTCGAGCCTTCCCCTGTCACCCTCAAGAAGGCTGCCGTCTCCGCACCCCTCCATGCGGACCATACCGAGCCCGATCTCCCGAAGCAGTCTTCGACTCCGACTTTGCTCCACAAGTTCGTGGAAGCCCATCGTGCCCTGAGCAGCTACAAGTGAGTGCACGCCCTCCCGATCCGTCTGACTTTGCCAAGAGTGCGTACGAGAACTGTGGAAGGGGAAGATCCGCTTCCACAGTTCTGGTTACGACTCTTGGTCAACGTTGTCAGGAAGATTCATGATCGCATGGTCATGGACTTTCTCTGGCTCATGATCAAAATTTCCGCAGCGAGCTTGTCTTTGTCTTAGGTCTTCCACCTAGGTGGAGGCCTTTGTAAGGGCGTCTTTTGTTGCTCCCTCCGCACAGAAGATCGACGTCTTCCGAACCCAATCCACTCTGTGGAGGGATTCGGCGGAAAAAGACCATCTGACGATTTCGAGCGAGGGGCAAACATTGATTTCTCCCCTGTTGGACGCGTATATCAGAACCGTTCTGCTAACATTTTGTGACGTACAGACAAGGTCAACCTATCGTTGTCGATGGCCAGACGCTCTCGATTCCGGCCGTAGCTGCCGTTGCGCGCTACAACGCCGGCGTCGTCCTCGACGATTCGACCGACATTCAGACCCGCGTCCTCAAGAGCCGCCAAGTCATCGTCGACAAGGTCTCTAGCCAGAAAAGCGTGTACGGCGTCAGTACTGGCTTCGGGGGAAGTGGTAAGTCACGTCATCCAAGCTCATCAATGGAAGGCAAGATTCTCACCACTGTCATCCTTGGGCACAGCCGACACGCGCACCAGCGATCCTCTCACCCTGGGCCTCGCGCTCTTCCAGCACCAGCAGTGTGGAGTCTTGCCGTCCGACACCGATTCGGCGCCAGTGACGCTCCCGCTCTTGGACCCCCTCACCTCCACGAGCATGCCGGAGTCCTGGGTCCGCGGCGCCATCCTCATCCGCATGAACTCCCTCATCCGCGGGCACTCTGGTGTCCGGTGGGAGCTCATTGAGCGCATGAGCGCGCTCCTCCGCGAAAACATCGTCCCACTCGTCCCGCTTCGTGGCAGCATCTCTGCGTCTGGAGGTTAGTGTCACACTTACTGTCCTACGTACGGCGCTCACCGTTGCTGCTCCTGCTCCACAGACCTCTCGCCGCTCTCGTACATCGCTGGTCTGCTCATTGGCAACCCTTCCATCCGCGTCTTTGACGGGCCCTCTACCTTCCGTGGGCGCCGCATTGTGTCGTCGCGCGAGGCGCTCTCCGCGCACCACATCGAGCCTATCTCCCTCGCCTCGAAGGAGCACCTCGGTATTCTGAATGGCACAGCGTTCTCTGCGTCTGTCGGTGCGCTCGCTGTCCACGAAGCCGTCCACCTGTCGCTTCTCGGCCAGGTCTGCACGGCGATGTGCACCGAGGCCATGCTCGGCGCGAAGGGATCGTTCGCGCCCTTCATCCACGCGGTCGCGCGCCCGCACCCCGGACAGGTTGAGGTTGCCGAGACGGTCACTGACTTGCTCGAGGGCTCCCACTTCGTGGTGACTGCCGAAGAGGAGAAGCACATCTCCGCTGACATCGGAGAGCTGCGCCAGGATCGCTACCCTCTACGGACGTCTGCGCAGTTCTTGGGTCCCCAGGTCGAGGATGTCCTGTCCGCGTTCGCCGCGATCACGATTGAGTGCAACTCCAGTAAGTGCCGGCGTCGTCACAACCGTGGTAATTTGATGAGCTCACCGCCGCCTCAGCCACTGACAACCCGCTCATCGATGGCGAGACCGGCGAGGTGCACCATGGTGGCAACTTCCAAGCGATGTCCGTCACCAACGCGATGGAGAAGACGCGTCTTGCGATGCACCACATCGGCAAGCTGCTCTTCGCGCAGTGCACCGAGCTCCTCAACCCCTCGATGAACCGCGGCCTCCCGCCCAACCTCGCCGCGACCGACCCCTCGCACAACTACTTCGCCAAGGGTGTCGACATCCACGCGGCGGCGTACGTCGGTGAGCTCGGCTACCTCGCAAACCCGGTGTCGACCCACGTGCAGTCCGCCGAGATGCACAACCAGGCCGTCAAGTACGCATCGTGTCTCGCGCCGCCTTCTTGACGATCGTTAATCCTGACGGCTTTGATTATTAGCTCGCTCGCCCTCATCTCCGCCCGTGCCACGCTCAACTCGCTCGAGGTCCTCTCGCTGCTCACCTCGAGCTTCCTCTACGTCCTCTGCCAAGCCCTCGACCTCCGCGCGATGCAGCACGAGTTCGAGCTCGAGGTCGACGCCATCCTCCGCCAGCAGCTCGCGCTCTCGTTCGGGCGCCACCTCGCCGCCGCCGACCTCGACGCGCTCTTCGCCGTCCTGTCCCGCCACGTCCGTCGCGCGCTCGAGACGACGAGCACGATGGACGCCGCGCACCGCATGCGCACCGTCGCGGCGGCCACCACGACGCCCTTCGTCGACTTCTGCGCGCAGCGCGGCAGCAGCGTCGCCGCGCTCGACCTCGACGCGATCGTCGCGTTCCGCGCGCGCCTCGCGGAGGGCATGGTGGGGGCGCTCGTCCGCCTGCGCGAGGAGTACCTCCGCGGGAGCAAGGGCCCCGCGCCCGCGGCGGAGTACCTGGGGCGCTCGCGCGCGGTGTACGAGTTCGTGAGGACGACGCTGGGCATCCGGATGCACGGCTCGGAGAACTTGCACGACTTCAAGGAGGGCCCGGGCGTCGAGGACCCGACGATCGGGCAGGACATCGCGCTCATCCACGAGGCGATCAGGGATGGGAAGATGCAGGACGTCGTCGTTGGAATCTTCGCTTGAGGGCTTGGGCTCTTCGGGGCTTGGGGCTTGGGGTTGTGGAGGTCTTGGGGATCGTATTGAGTCTGTTTCTCGCATATTTGATTGGCCTATCTCTATCTTGTAATGTTTCCAGTTGCTGTCGCTTGTACCCTGTTGTACTTATACCTATAGATACACACGTAGATGTCAATGCATGCTATTCACCTCTAACGCCGGAGTATGTTCATCCATGGCGCAGAACGTCAGGGTGTGTACGTACGTCCAGTGCCTTTGTGCTCTAAGACTGAGGCGGAGTTTATAAGACATAAAATGGCAGCTATTCCAGCGCTAGCGTTGGTGGAATCATGAGGGTTGTTTGCTACACTCGCAATCGATAACCCTGGACTTACCTTATCCCCATGGCAGTGCAGTGCACTGAATGCCCG
Organism: Ganoderma meredithae; assembly: GCA_022814645.1. Taxonomy (NCBI): domain Eukaryota; kingdom Fungi; phylum Basidiomycota; class Agaricomycetes; order Polyporales; family Polyporaceae; genus Ganoderma; species Ganoderma meredithae. The sequence continues at coordinate 45,173 of JAKLMY010000199.1, forward strand.
TTCTCGCTGCTGCACCAGTGCCTACATCGGCCAATTTGTGACGCAAGGGGAAGACGATGCCGATTTACCAGCATGAATACTAAGCAATCGCAGGGCAGTAACCAGCAAAAAGTCTCAATCGGGCTTGTGCAACTCGGAGCACCATGCAAGTTTTCGATCGCAATACTTACGACATCGCAGATGCGTGATGTCATGAGTGTGATCGGACAACACATGGGCATCCCGCGGCCGACATTCGACAGAAACCGTCCAGGGAGCTCGAACTATAATTGTTGGGAGAGTAACCCCCTTGTTTGGTACCCAAGGTGGATTCACCAGAATTGAATGCATCAGGCGTTGGTCTTTCCATGATCAGACCCTTCAAGAAGTTGGAGGATCCAACGCTGCGTTCACACAGCACGCTTGTCCTGCTAGAGGCCCCTGTCAAGGCGAGTTCAACGAACAGACGACTGCAAGCCGATAGAGACGAGAAGTCCTCTTACTATGCGGTATCGTGGCAAGTCCTCTTCTTGATGCACTGGGGTTATGTATGTTTTGGAGTAAGAGGGGTATGGCGAACTCACCGCGCGGTTGAGACTGGCCTGGACCACGCGGTCCTTGACAAGCAGCGATCGCACCCAGGTTCCGGCCGTTTCGCTCTTGGTGTGTGACCACCAACATGCTCGTTGCATCCTCCATTCCACAGTCCTGGCTGGAAAGAATGTTCGCCGTCGTGCTGGGGCAAGAGAGACGATGGCGACGTCGGTTGGCGAAGGCCGAGTTGGGGATTTGATGGCGTCTACCCCTAATTTGGTATGATAACACCCATATCATGGGCGTAACCTGTGCTGCCAAAATTGTGGTGCAAACGTCGAGTCATCCAAGCTGCCCCTTGCTCCTCGCCACCACCGTCCTCGACGATGACGGCGAGTCTCTTGCGGCTCCAGCCCTGCTGGAGCCCCTCTCGGGCTCTCGCCTCGGTGCGCTTCGCTCGCCAGTTCCACCTCTCGCATGCTCGACGTGCTCTTGCTCCGACGCGGCCGGTCAAGGCGATCGCGCGGGCTGCCGTGGGCTCGTATGGCAAGCAGGACGGCGAGGAGCACGTCCTCAACTCTCCCTCGGAAATCGCGCGAAAAATTTCGGCAAAGGTCCTCCCCAAAATTCCGCGCCCCGACGTCCGCAAGGTTCTCATCGTGGGCTCCGGCGGCCTCAGTATTGGCCAGGCTGGCGAATTCGACTACTCGGGCTCTCAGGCTCTCAAGGCCCTCCGCGAGGAGGGTGTCGACGCCGTGCTCATCAACCCCAACATCGCGACGTGGCAGACCTCGCACCAGCTGGCGTCCGAGGTTTACTTTCTGCCCATCAGCGCAGACTACGTCGCCTATGTCTTGGAGAAGGAACGCCCCGACGGTATCCTGCTCACTTTCGGCGGACAGAGCGCCCTGAACGTTGGTATCGAGCTTGACCGCATGGGGGTCCTCGACCGTCTTGGCGTCCGCGTACTCGGCACTCCCATTCGCACGTTGGAGGTTTCTGAGGACCGGGATCTTTTCGTAAAGGCTCTCAAAGGTGAGTTCTCGTAATTCCCCTCCACCACCTTTCTTTTTTTGGATTTTTCCACACCGAATGTCGAGTTTGTCGATGGAGGCATTGCTCCCTGAATGCGGTCACGTGATATTGCTCCTCTTGCGGCGATGTTTGGAATAGCACGCTTGGACGCGTAAAAACGCGCCACTCGGCCTGGGTGCGTCCCTCTCGAACATGGATGTTTGAAAGAATTCTCTCCGCCCTTGTTTCAGGGCGCGTGTGTCATATTCCAACGCCAGCGCCCTGATCAGGGCCGTACAACTCTCGCAATACACAGGGGATCGGACTGCTGAGAAGCATGCCAGCAAAGCAGAGCGGTATTGCGGTGAAATATCCAAAGCATTAGGTTTCCACTGACGTCTGTTAATGGCCTGTAGGACCGATCTTGGTCAGACCGTGACGGCACACCTGTTAGGAGTCGCTCCCCATTCGTCATTGCGGCGCGTGGCTGGCTATCACCCCACTCATCCACATTGTCCTGTGTTCCGTGACGGGCAGCCCTGAACAGGTTGATGATGTGCGCTGCGTATGCGGCGGCTGATTGAACTCTGCGGATCCGATTCCGTCCTTTCGTTTGCTCGCTAGACATAACTCTAATAGCCCAACGCCGCAGAAATCGACATCCCGGTTGCGCAATCTACGGCAGTCTCATCGGTCAACGACGCGCTTAGCGCCGCGGAGAAAATAGGTTATCCACTCATCTTGCGTGCTGCATACACACTTGGTGGTCTCGGATCTGGCTTTGCTAACAACCCGGATGAGTTGCGCGATCTCGCGGCAAAAAGTCTCAGCTTGAGCCCGCAGGTGCTTATCGAGCGGAGCATGAAAGGTTGGAAGGAATTGGAATACGAGGTCGTACGAGACGCTGCGGACGTATGTGCATTCATCTCACTACGACCGATCAGAGGGTTAATGTACCCCCAGAACACTATCATCTGCTGCAACATGGAAAATTTCGATCCCCTGGGTACCCACACCGGCGATTCGATTGTCGTGGCACCCTCGCAAACTCTGCCTGATGATGAGTACCATATGCTCCGGTCTGCGGCTCTGAAGGTCATTCGACACCTGGGCGTCGTTGGTGAATGCAACATCCAGTATGCGCTCAACCCGAAGTCGAGGGAGTACTGTGTCATCGAGGTGAACGCGCGGCTTAGTCGCTCTAGGTACGCCCCGCAATCCACCCCCATATTTTATGAACCAACGTGTTCCGTAGCGCTCTGGCATCCAAGGCTACTGGCTATCCGCTTGCATACACCGCGGCTAAGATCGCACTCGGTCACACGCTCCCGGAGCTCCCTAACGCCGTCACGAAGACGACAACAGCATGCTTCGAACCGTCCTTGGACTATATCGTAACGAAGATTCCGAAGTGGGACTTGGCCAAGTTCACCAACGTCAACCGTGAGGTTGGTTCGGCGATGAAGTCTGTCGGTGAGGTTATGGCTATCGGTCGCACGTTCGAGGAGTCTCTGCAGAAGGCAATCCGTCAAGTCGACCCCCGCTGGAAAGGCTTCGAGGCTTATGTCCAACCGGAGGATCTCGATCGCGCGCTCAGCAAGCCTACGGACATGCGCCTCTTCGCTATCGCGTACGCGATTTTCAACAAGAACTACACCATCGACCAGCTGCACGATCTGACGAAGATCGACAAGGTGGGCAACAGCGCCTTCCGGTCCGCGCGGCCGCTGCTGACTCGTGTGGTCCTGTCCGCAGTGGTTCTTGTACAAGATCGAGAACATCGTCAACACGGTTTACGCCCTGAAGGCTGCTGGTTCCATCCAATCTGTAGACAAGGAGCTTATGCAGCGTGCTAAGCGGATGGGCTTCTCAGATGCGCATATCGCCGACCTGGTGGCCTCTGATGAGCTTACCGTCCGCGCGCACCGCAAGTCGTTCGGTATCACGCCCTTCGTCAAAAGGATTGACACGCTCGCCGCTGAGTACCCCGCGCACACGAACTATCTTTACACCACGTACAATGCGTCTGAGCACGATGTCAAGTTTGACGAGCATGGTACGATGGTCCTCGGCAGCGGCGTCTACCGCATTGGCAGCAGCGTGGAGTTCGACTGGTGCGCGGTCACTTGCGCCCGCAAGCTCCGCGAGATGGGCAATCGCACGATCATGATCAACTACAACCCCGAGACCGTCTCGACCGACTTCGACGAGGCCGACCGTCTGTATTTCGAGGAGCTCGGCTTCGAGCGCGTGATGGACATCTACGAGCTCGAGCAGGCGCACGGCGTCATCGTCAGCGTTGGAGGTAAACGAGATCTAACAGCTTGCGTCCCATGCAGTGTCTAGTGTCTGATGCAGTTAATTCTAGGTCAACTGCCGCAGAACATTGCTCTGCGCCTCAAGCAGACGGGTGTTAACGTACTCGGAACAGACCCAGAGAAGATCGACAGCGCCGAGGACCGTCACAAGTTCTCGTCCATTTTGGACAGCATCGGCGTCGACCAGCCCGAGTGGGCGGAGGTGTCGTCCGTTGACGCCGCCAAAGAGTTTGCCCAGCGTGTCGGGTACCCTGTTCTGATTCGCCCGTCGTACGTCCTGTCGGGCGCTGCGATGAACGTCGTCTACGAGGAGTCCGCGCTGGAGTACAACCTGTCCGCCGCCGCCTCCGTATCGCCCTTGCACCCGGTGGTTATCACGAAGTTTATCGACAACGCCCAGGAGATCGATGTCGACGCCGTCGCGCACAAGGGCAAGCTTCTCCTCCACGCGATCTCGGAGCACGTCGAGAACGCCGGTGTCCACTCGGGCGACGCGACCCTCGTTCTCCCGCCGTTCTCGCTCACAGACGACGAGATGGCGCACCTGAAGCAGATCGCGGAGAAGGTCGCCGCCGCGTTCGACATCTCGGGCCCGTACAACATGCAGGTCATCCGCAAGGCGGCGGCGGAGCCCGACGCCCCCGCCGAGTTCAAGGTTATCGAGTGCAACCTGCGCGCGTCGCGCTCGTTCCCGTTCGTGTCCAAGGTGCTCGGGAGGAACTTTATCGACACCGCGACCGCGGCTATCGTGGGCCAGGACGTTCCAGAGCCGGCCGACATCATGGCGCAGAAGCGCGACTACACTGCGATCAAGGTCTCGCAATTCTCCTGGACGCGGTTGGCTGGTGCAGATCCATTCCTCGGCGTCGGTGAGTAGCCTCACCCCCCTTCCCCCCTTCCACCTTTTCTGCTCTGCTCGACTCGACTTGACGCTGACATGGCATTGCACGTACGTTTGCGCTCGCGCTCGCGCCGCGCGCACAGAGATGGCGTCTACGGGCGAGGTCGCGGCCTTTGGGCGGGACGTGCAGGAGGCGTACTGGGCGTCGCTGCTGAGCACGACCGGCTTCAAGAAGCCCCGCCCGGGGACGGGGGTGCTCATTGGCGGGGACGTGACGAAGCCGGAGATGCGGACGGTCGCGAAGACGCTGCTCGACCTCGGCTTCAAGCTGTACTGCTCGTCGCCCGCCGTCGAGGAGTTCTTGAACGACATCCCGTACGTGTCCGCGAAGCGCATATTCTTCCCGAAGCAGGACAAGCGCAAGCTCCGCGAGGTGTTCGACGAGTACGACATCGAGTGCGTCATCAACCTTGCCCGCGCCCGCGGCAAGGACATGACAGACGAGGACTATGTCGCGCGGCGGTACGTGTTGCCCCACTTCCTTTTTTTTTTTCCTTGCTCCCTATTTTGTCTCCTTGTGCGTTGTGGAGTGGTTGTCTGATACGTCGCTTGCTGCCCTGCCAGGAATGCGGTGGACTTTGGGCTGCCGCTGCTTAACAACGCGCGGTGCGCGCAGCTGTTTGCGGAGAGCCTTGCGAAAAAGATCCCTGAGGGCGGTTTGAGGGCCTACAGCGAGGGCCGGATACCGTCCGAGGTCCAGTCATGGGGGACCTGGATCGGCTCGCGCCCTTGAACGCTACCAATGGGACGTTTGCGGGGAACGCGATCACATCATCATCAAAAGTAGTTGTATCATAATCGGCCGAAGTGCTTCGTTGGATATGTTGGAATAATCATTAGACCGCCACACACGCCACGACGTCGTCGTCCAAGGCCCGCGGGGGTCCGGGTCCGTGAGGGCTTCAAGCTTGAGTGAGGGTGAATGGATCCGAGGAGGAATGCACGTCCCGCGCAGTGGGGGAACTTTGGCGATCTCCGCGGAGTCGTCGACGTGAACGTCAACGTACCGCGCTTCCGCCTCTTCCTCCTTCTCCTCCTCGGCATACGTCGCGTCATCAATGACAAGGACCTCGTATTTCGCGTTGTGCGGGCTGTGTCAGTGTACATGGCATGCGGGATGTGGACCTTGGCTATCTACTCGTGCGACCAATGCTTGCATCCCACGACGTGTGTATAGCTTCCAGCCTACAGCTTGTGCACCGGGCCCGTCGCCCATGCATTGGGAAGCTGAACTGGCAGGAGGTCTTCAGCAGTGCAGAGCTCGTCGATGACCAGGTCCGCGGGTGGCGCGAGGCGCACCGCGGGCTCGGTCACGTCGTGCGCGTGCACGCGGTCGGGGCCGAACTTCGTGACGAGCTCGGGCGGGAGCTTGCCTTCGATGGCGTCCGCGACCAGGCGGCCGATCACGGGCAGGAACTGGAGTATGTAGAGTAGTGCAGGTGGCGAATAAGACGGCTGCTGGGAGATGGATGGGCCCGGGGAGAGGCTCACCTTGAATGCGTGTCCGCTGCCGGACGTGGCGAGCACGACGTTCGCGATCTCCGGGTGCGCGCCGATGGTCCAGTTCTCGTCGGGGGAATCAGTATACCTGCCGTCAGGGGGAAGAGCCGAGAGGGAGTGGATGTGTGTCAGCGGGGTTACTGGAAAGCAGCTGTGAACGTGCACACCAGCAGAGCCGTGTTCCGGAGAAGGGCTTGCTGCCGATGTCGGGATAGATTCGCATAAGGTTGTCTCTCAGGGATTTCAAGGCGACTTTGGGGATCCGCAGCCCGTCGTCGCCATCGGAGATCACCGTCCTTGGGGTCGATATGTACGCGTTCGAGGTTGCAGACTTCACCTTTCTGACGAAGCCGCCTGAGTGGATGGCACATTTGACTATGTTGTCCTTATTTGGCTGCGAAGCGACAGTTTACTGCCAGTTGGTAGAGAATTGGATGTAAGAGTACACTGTCCACATACCGGGAAGGCGTAAAACCCTGTGTGGAAGTCAAGGTACACAGGACATGCCCAGTACTGCTCTGTCTCCTCCGGAGTCAGCTGAACGAAGGCCACGGTTTGTCTGGTGAGCGAAAAGTCTACTTCAGGGGAAAATCTAGGCAGTCCTAAAAGGATATGCTGACGTACCCTGTAGCGACGCACTTGGTGTCCAGACCGAGGTCGGGGAACGCAGAAGCCGACCACGATCCGGTAGCCAGCACTACAAGGTCTGCGTCGTACGAGCTGCCGTCTCCGCAGCGCACACTAGACACTCTTCCTGCCGGTCGACACAGCTCTGACACAGCCTTCCCACCGATGATCTTGCCTCCAAGGGCCGTGACCTTGTCCATCATCCGCTGGATGCCTTGCGATGCGAAGGCCCATCCGCCATCGCGATTGATAAATCCTCTAGCGTTGTCGGGGACAGACACTTTGGCAGAGCTAGGGAATACAGATCGGATATCTTTTGAGTTGAGAAGTGGCTCCACTGCTGCTCCGACTGTCTTGTCGTTCTCGTAGGCTTGGTTGGTGTAGCTGTCCGTGTGTGCCATAGCGCAGTACACGCCCGTTCTGCCGTAAAGAAACAATAAGCATAAGTTTCGTGCTGCATTACTTGCACAGCTCGAGGAAAAAACGGACTCGTGGTAACTGTCGGCCCACTCCTGAGTGTTCTTCCACTCGTAGATAGCCTCTCGGGCCAGATGGGTATAGAATATATCTGCATAGGAACTCCTGACGACTACCCGTTTATCAGCAAGTACGGTCTTAGCGGAAAGTTTAAAATACGAACTCTTGCTCATATCCGTACTCGCCGCATCTGGCGCTGGGAGTTGGGAAGAACGATCAAGGATGGTGACGTCCTTGTACCCCCGTTTCAGAAGATGATAACCAGTGGACAGTCCAAAACATCCTGCGCCGATTATGATGATCTGGCTGTTGGTGTTCACGGAAGCCATTGAAAAGCGGAATGCCTACTAGGTTGTCAGGAAGAACGATGGAACGAAATGAAAATGCTGAACGCTCACAGTATGAGCGACCCTGTCGATGTGGCTTGTTCCAGTCGCTCAGCATGGTCAACTTGCTGGGCAAAGTCTACTTATATGCTAGCTTGATTTACTGTTCCGAAAGCCGATCGGCTCGTTATCGCGCACTTCCCTACGGTGTCTCTAATCTCGACCAAGACCGTCCACGTGTCAGCGTGTGCGGGGTTTGCGCTGAACCTAACGGTGTCTCGACTATGATGATCGTCCCATCGATAAACTTGTCGAAGACCTTCAAGGGCTGGGCCGTTCTGAACATTATGCCCGGTGACCCGATTACAAATCTGCACAAGTCATGTTAGAAATGTGATACATTCAGGCTTCCAACGAGCAGTGAGTGGGTGCGTGCTCGAATTTGTTGAGCCTAGATGATGGTGAGAAAGAGCGTCAAGTTGGTGCGCCGTAGCCCGGTTCTGCCCGTCGCCGTCGGTGACCAGACGCCCGAAACCACTTCGTCCGTCTTCCTGACACCTGTTTTTAAGACCTCCGCTTCAGAATGCAAATCATCGCTCTTGTATAGAGTGAGTGATTAAAATGGCAAAATAAGACTCGGATTACTCTTATACTACCCATCCAACCACTTGACGAAAACAGTTGACACCGCCGGAATAGGCCGAAACGGGAAGAAGTCGTCGGAAGCAAAGAATAACGATCTACCAGATCTACTACGCTTCATACATAGCGCAGTGCTATGTGCCCAGGAGTGTGCAGCCGTGAGCGCGCAAAGAGCCTGTCAAGCAGTGTGGCTCCGTACCCGCTTGGACGTTGGCCCCTCGTTCTTCTTCGCGTGCCGCTTCAAGCCAGTGAGGATAGTCGACCCTACCTGGGTGTCCTCCTTCGCAAACACGTATCCCGCCTTGGGCGTCTTCAATCTGTCGTCGCGCTTGTCGAGCTGGGGCCACGCCGAGCAGACGAGGTTGTCCAGCATGATTCCTCGGATGCCTGTGTGCGTCTCGACCTTCGCCGCCAATACCGATGCGGCCGCGAAATCGTCCCTGTAAGAAGTCTGCTCGCTACCGCACAGAACTTCTGGTGCATGGCCGGTCCTGTACTATTTACCAAACTCCAGGACGATCCCGAAGCAGTCCTCGTGGACATGCTGGATGATCATCCCATTACACTCGAAATGGTGAATGACCGCAATTCATTCACCTCTACTTTCTATAGTGATTATTCAGCCCGTCGCAAATGGGCTACTATTGCATATAACAACCACGTTATGCTCCCAACGCCCGATCGAGCACATCAGGAACATGTCAAACAACTCAACACACGAGGCCATTATTTCAATCTTGTCCTCAACCAAGATATTCAAGATACTCAACACGTGAACTAGATTCATCCACTAGTCGCGAAATCCCTTCCGCCACTGGTCTTAGGCCGTGGACCTGCCATGGTCAAACAAATGCGGGATAGCATGTGCGCTGTTTACTCTACAAGATGGCTCCGCCGTCCTGTGCACGTAGATACTGCCCATACATGAGAATATAAAAAAAAAAAGACCGTACGAGTCGCGCTGCTTAGATCCCGGATAATATTCATTATCCGAAACAACGAGAAGCTGATTGTCACGGCCACTCACCCAGTACTATGCACAGCCACCACTCTAGGCCCTCAGGCTGTAGCTGTGACTTGTGCCTGCACTGGCAATAACGACCACCAAAAAGTACAGGAGAAGTCCCAGTCACTCTTTGGAATATTGTGCGACTATGAAATTCAGGGAGGACACGCTGCCGTGCCAGCGACGAAGAAACAAATGCCAGGCCAAAAAAGGCATTCGTTGAAGGGCGTGACTCGGTTAACGAGTCACAATCAACCGCCTCGTGCTGCGAGCGCCTACTAAGTTGAACTTGTTCTCGTCGACCACCAACTCCCCCATTGTTCCCCTCTCTCAGCACCGCCCCGATATCCCACTTACCTCAGTAATTAGCACAAAATACCGTTTACGGTAAGACACAACCTGTCTTTTCGTTCTCAGCAAGACACTCCGATCGCCATCATATATCCTGGTATGTTGTCGACCTCCCTCTCCCCTACATCCCCAACCACATCCTCTCCACCCTCCA